>JAUTWP010169527.1:0-10347 GCA_033042655.1 Cyathermia naticoides | reverse complement strand
CCACATCTGGTGCATCAAAGGCCGTGGTGGAAAAGTGCATATAACATACCCTTGTTTCTTATCTGAATGTATAGTCTATATAGCGTTCACTTTAAAGTGAAATGTTGTGTGTGAACAAAAGGTCAATTAATTACCACACGTCTATATAAACAATGTCTGCTATGTGAAAAACCACATCAAAGCTCTTTCAGGAAAAGCATTTTAGTTGAAGAAACTCGACATTAGATCTACAAGCCTTTAAACATTGCATACCTAATTAAACTGTGTCCCAAATAAGAACGCTATTAAAAAAGTTAATGATTTTGTTTTCATCATTTGTGAAAGTGCATATAAAAGATCCCTTGCTGCTTATCAGAAATAGTATTCTATATGGCGGCAGCGGGTTTCCTCTGAAAGAAATGTGTCAAAATTACCATATGAATGACGTCCAATAGACGAAAATGAGATAAAAAATCAATGTGCTCTAGTGGCATCGTTAAATAAAACCCACTTTACTTTTTAAACAATATATTGTTAGTAAACCTGTGTACTAAAAACTTAAAATGTCAAACACAAAGGTAAAGCGTAACATCTTATCTGCTTTCTGGTTATTAACTTGTTTTGAAGCTGGATAATGATGTTATTAGGGTAGTTATCTTGTCGGAGGACATGTCAGTAAACTGACCTTATTGAATAGACATTAGACCCTATCTGAAGATATAGTTAGGCTGTAAACTGGTGAATATTATTGCTTGTGGCAAACATTTTCTGAATATGAATAGTGTAAGTTAATCTTAAGCGAGAGAGAACGCACATCAGCCCATTGTTTAGTCAGTAAAGTTTGTTTTGTTTAACAACGCTACTGCAGCACATTGATTTTATCTTATCGGTTGTTGGACGTCATTGATATGGTAATTTTAACACATTTCTTTTAAAGGAAACCCGCTGCCGCCACATAGGCTACTATTTTCGATAAGCAGCAAGGGATCTTTTAAATGCACTTTCCCACAGACAGGACAGTATAAACCAGTGAACCCCAAATACTGGGACCAGTCCTACTGCTGGTCTTAACTTTTTATTAGGGTTAGACTTTAGATGTTCTTGTTTTGGGGAGTCCTGTGATAAATAGCACACGTAAGACATGATCGACGTAACAATACTAATTTAATATGATGGAGTCTGTAGTAAGTCTAAAGTTTGCTTCCAGTTGCAGAGCCCAGTTTTGGGTTTTTTTAGTCTGTATTTACAATAAAATCCATTAAAATGAGGATCAACGGGTGGAACTATTTAATTCTGTCAAATTTCTCTAAGCATTAAAAACAGAAGTACTCCACGAACTTATGCTTAGCTTAACCGTGCTTCAGGCAGCTGGGTATTGGGTCTTTTCAAGTGTATTGTTATTACACACTGCGTCACAAACACGTCTATTTTCTAAGCCCAAAGAAATGCCACGACGAACCAATTACTCGCCATTCATGTACAAAGAAACCTTTATTATGCTGTGAAATCATTCTATATTCACCACTAATAGTGAATATGACGTTACTCACAGGTAGAGCATACGCCTGAAGTCTGATCGATTCTACTGTGAATATTCCCGTTCCGTGCAATGGTCAATGTTCACTAAAAACAACGTTTGTTTTGTTTAACGACGCCACTGGAGCACATTGATTTTTATCTTACCATCACCTATATATTGGACGTCATTCATATGGTCATTTTGACACATTGATTTTTAAAGGAAACACGCTTATTACATGCACGTTCCCACAGACAGGACAGCACATACCACGGCCTTTGAAAAACCAGTTGTGGAGCACTGTTAGCACTGAAAATAGCCCCCAATGCAGATGGGTCCACTGAGAAGGATCGACCCGACGACCGACTGCTTCAAATGTGGGCACGCTACCGACTAAGCTACATCCCGCTCACTCGATGTTCATCAAAGGCAGTGGTATGTGGGAAAGTGCAATTAGAAGCTGTGAGCTGCTTATCAAAAAGAGTAGCTTGATGGTATTAGGATTTTATTTTCAAAACTATGTGATATAAACACCGTACGTTCGACATCTAATGGCCTCTGATTAAATAGACTAATCTGCTAGCGTGTCGATAAATAAACGTTCCTTTAAAGAGTAGTCTATTAGCAAAACATTACCAATTGTATTTGTTATATAGATATAGTAATACATGTATGTACTTCTATATGCGTTCCATCTTAAGTAATAACATGATATTTTCAAAAAGTTAATATTAGCTTAATTGCTCTCCACATGCATGTCATGATAATATGAGTCATAAGAACATAATTATTAGATTATCTTGGTATATGTTTTTCTCTTCATAATACATTTCAAGAGTGGCTTAAAGCCATCATGCACAGCTCTTATCTCCAAGAAATAGTCTTAGACTCAAACTGATGCCGTAAATCGTGCTATTGCAGAGAAAAAACCTTTCATCTCCTCAGGCTGGAACAGAAAGGATGTCTCTCCAATGCACATCTTCCTATGATTCAAAAACACGAGTCTGACAAAGACAGAGATAGAGGAAGTGAAACAAACAGAGAGGGAGAGGCGAGAGAGAAAGCGATAAACATATAGAGAGAGAGAATGTCTGCCAACCGGCCTCAGTGATGCAATGGTTAAGCTATTGGTTGGTAGATATTGCGATCGAATGTAAGTCAAGGCATGTGATTTTTAATCGACCATCCCAGAGTAAGTGCTCTGAAAGGCTCGATGGGAAGGTGTAACCACTTACACCGATCAGTGGTCAATAACTGGTTTGAAAAAAAACAGGGTTTGTGCTGCTTATCAAAAAATAGTAGCCACAGTGTGAGGTTAGCGGGTATCCTCTCTTATTCTAACATTAATACCTGTCCTGGACAGACAGCTCAGAAAGCTTAATGTCAATGTCGGAAAATTCTACCTTTTAGTTGGGCCCGTTGTATGGATTGTCCTTATTTCTTTTATCCTTTGTTTTAACACCTAACACACGCCAAAGGGAGGAGACAACTGTAAACGGTCAATCTATATTCATCATATACAAATATTTCAAATTTTTCGATTATTGTATCCGTGAAATTAAATTTCAAAACTTCATGGAAGTATCAGTACAGTGGGAACACCTGCTACGCTGTTTCGTAGAAAGATACTATTGTATATAAACTGACCCCCAAAAGAAACGATACCAAGATTCTGAGAGACTACTGAAGAAAAACTAAACATGTTGCATGTTCAAAAGATATATGTTCATGAGAATGAAATTGTGTTCACAACATGCCAAAACATCATTCTAATTAAACAAATCCTTTAAACATGCAATGGTGCATATTCTTGCTTTGGTTTTTCTTCAGTAGTCTCTTAGAACTTGGTATCGTTTCTTTTGGGGGTCAGTATGGTATAATATAGTTTATTTTGCTTTAAGTTTAACTTTTAAGCCTTACGGCTCATAGGCATAAAACCCTTCTAGTGTAAAATGATTACAAATAAACAATACCAAGGATCATCATTTGGTTCCCATCCATCGAGTTCTTTAAGGCACACAAAGCAGCGTACAGCATCAGGCTCTTGACTGGTAGGACAGTGGTAGAAACCAGCTGCTGCTAACTGAAACAGTAATGAACATTTTATATTAATTAAAGTGGCAATGTCTGGGTTTTTTTTAAATATTTAGAATATATCTTGTACGTTTGATGTGCAATGCGCTCCACTCCATATTTCTGAAGCAACGATCAGTCATACTATATTTAGATCACGAGAAAAGCGTGCTCTTTGGGCAATGGCTGACAGAAGCGGGTTACTCCTAGATTTAGATCACATGCATGTCCCTTATTCAGTAAACATAGAACTACGTGACATTTGGACCGTCAAGTCTTCTGAGCCATCACGATTTGAGTATTCAATTTTCGTAATGGGCGATATTATTTGATAGAAAAGACGCTTGTATTTTTCATTAGTAAAAGATAATTAACTACAGAAAACAGACACTCTGCCTTTAATAATGTAAACACACAAAAGTACTATATAATATAATTATACTCTCAAACATAATGTCAAGTATAAATCACTTAGTATCACTATATTGTAGGCTATAACTATGGGTACATTTTTAATGAAAATAGCCTAAACCCCTTCCACTACCAAGATACCTTCCACTTAACCAATCCTAATCAGTGTTGCTGTTATTACTATTATTATTAGTGATAAGTTGAAAAAAAAGCTATTCGCTATTAGCATTACTGAGTTTACTCACCAAGGTAAATAAACATATTTTTATTTAAAGGTGCAGTGTCTGTTTTCTCTCATAACACAGCTGGAATTTTAAGACCAAACAATAACAAAATAATAATTATTCAGTGTTCGACAAAACATTTAAAAAGCCACTAACCATGGGCTAGTGGTTTAGTGAAATCAGCTAGCCCGCCAGTTTAAATCACTAGCCCAAATTCCTTACCAAAAATATCTTGAAAATATTCTGTTTATAAAAAGAAAAGAAAGTTTGTTTTATTTAACGATGCCACTAAAGCACATGGATTTTTATCTTATCAGCAGCTATTTGACGTCATACCTATGGTAATTTTGAGATATATCTTCACACCCATTGCCACCACATAGGCTACTTTCTTCAATAAGCAGCAAGGGGTCTTTATATACACTTTCCTAGACAGGACAACACATACCACAGCTATTGATGCAGCTGGGTCCACTGAGGATACACCTCATCCCACTCCCGTGGTTTAATGTCTACATTCAGTCAGGCTGTTATAGCAGATGCTTAATCTTTTTCACTAGCCCTAGCTGCGGGCATCGGGCTAGCCTATTTGTTGCACTGACTCTGAATTATTATTATAATAAACAGACTCCTGAGGAAATTTTTCTCAAGTCAAGAGGCTTGAACAAGTTGAACTTGATGTTTCACCCCAAAGATGTTTCACGCCAAGACGTTTCGCCCCAGCAAAAGTTTTTGGAAGACCTTTCAGTTTCACCCCATATCACCTATTTCTCCCCATAATCACCGTTTCCCCCTATCTATTTGACTGAAATATAATTTAGTTGTAGAGTAGGCCTAGTGGCATTTTGTGATTAAAAAAGAAGCACTTTTAAAACATTTTAATAACAAAATATGTAATATTTTATAACACAACAAAGATTCCCTAGAAGTACTAGCGTATCCCCAAAATAAATCCCATGATATTTCTAACGTATTAATTTAGACTTATTTTATTTTGACAGTAAAACCGGACGAAACTTCCAAATGTCAGCCATACTCACTGTGGGTGGCAGACGATTCCCCCCAACATGTGCTTTTTCCCCCCATATTCAATTTTTAATAAAGACGTTTCCCCCCAATCCCATATTTTTCAAAAGACGTTTCCCCCCATTTTTTATTCAAATAATGTTACAAACAATTTAAGAAAATATTGCGTATTTTGTTATATTACAATGCGTTTTGTGTTGTGTTGTATTTTTATAAACTCATTTGTGGACAGTTTATATAATTATAAGGTGAATAAAGAAATAATTTCAACCGTTTAACTGTCATCAGTGTGAAAAAATTAGGGTTAACAACGATGTTAAAACATTAAATAAATAAAGCATGGGTATAACGTAACAAAAAATTTGTTATCCTGCTCTATGATTACAACTGTATGGGATTTCCTCCATTAAAATACACGCGTGCACACACACACAAACACACACACAAAATGCACTTTTAAAATATTTTAATAACTAACATAACGAAGAAAGTTTTTTTTAAATGGGGGAAACGTCTTCTATTTATTTTTTTTTGGGGGGGAAACGTCTTTAGGACTTGGGGGGAAATGTCTTGGGGGAATCGTCATACAACCTGTCAGTTCACCTCCAATCACTTCACGCTATGTATACTTTGTTTTAATGTTTTAAGAGTGTGTGTATTGGTGTTTTTATACTGTAGATCATGAAATTAATGTGATCATAATATGAATGCAAAAAATGCGAGTCCATGTTGTTCACATTAATAATATGAGGCATTTATTTCTATGTTGATTAACACATGAAAAATAGTGTCGTCTAAAATTAACATTATAGTGAAAACATTAGATAAACAAATGCCCTGTGATATCGTTGACAGGTAAACAAACAAGCAGTGAGAAAATGTTTTTGTTCAATATTTAAATGAAAAAAATAAAAGGAAATAGAATTTCAAAAGCGAAAGAATCACATGCCTATATTAAAACAAAACAAATAAAGATTTGGAGCACACTATATCATGGTCAAGACAGACTAATAGGCTAGCAAGTTGCCAGATAAGTTTGACACTTTTCGCCACCCTGTCAAAAGTAGACACGATCTACCAGTACCATGCCACACATGAATAAGTTTTAACGTGCTAATCCCTAAGTCAACCACTCTTTGTTTTTAAACATGCTAGTCAATGTATACACAGATGTGTTAGTGAGTTATTTAATCTCGTTAGACATTTGCTGTTATGAAAAGTAACATTTTGAAGGGAGGCCACTCACATTAATTTCAGGTCGCATTTTTGTCTGCCCACCGTCACTATCATTAATTTAAATTATTGGACACTATATTATACTGTGAAATCATTCTAAACTGGAGTGGACTTCCTCTAAACCAGACAAACAATTTGGTCACAATGTGTCCATTTAGTGTAAATCTAACCTCTAAAAACTGGAGATTTTACTTAGTCTCATGGGTGTCCAGTCATTCCACTGTAATTTTAATACTACCTTCTAAATGCTTTCTTCTATTATTTCAGGTGGAGATAGTTGATACCAAAATGATGAAGATTCTGGATAATTCTGAGAAAACCTCAGCTTTCAAGAAAAGTCACAAGAATATGTCTGTTAAAAAATTAACAATCTGCCAGAAAAGTAAAGCTGTGTTATTCCCGTGGAAAGATTAGGATTCACCATCATTGTTGTGGTTAGTAAGCATCAAGAATATTACCAATTCTACCAATATTGCCAAGCTATGACCTGATCGAGATTCATGGATAATTCTGAGAAATCCCTCAGTCTGTAACCAAATGGAACTGGAACTGGAACAATATTTAAAGTGCCACATCACTAAGATGGCTGTCGGGTGCACACACTGACATAGCCAGAGATTCTGTCCAAGACAGGGAGGATGTAACCAAGTTTTAAATGTTATTTATAACAAAGAGTCCACCTGAAATTGAGTCATGCCTGTAGGTCAGAATTTAATTCATGATTCCGGAAGTTAATGTCTTATGTAGCTCAGATGTGTTTAATTGATAAAGATATTACAAGACATTTAGTGTAGCTCATTCGTGATTCTACCAGACTATGAGTCGTATGTAACTCGGATGTGGTGTTTAATTGATAAATATATTAGACATTTAATGAAGCTCATTCATGATTCTACCAGACTATGGTGTTTAATTGATAAAGATATCACAAAACATTTAGTATAGCTCATTAATGATTCTCCCAGACAAACAAGCATGTCTGTAGTACGTAAATCAATTGATCTCGACTTCCTTGCTGGGGAGCTAAGAAAACATGGCAAGGTGCTCAGTCGGTGTGAGGAGTGTGGTCGGTTGTTCACGGAGGTTCAGACGGCGATGCTGCACCGCAAGGTCCACAGCTCGGTCACCATCCTACTTCCCACAACATCTGGAAAACACAAAAAGGAAGCCCCCGAACCTAACACTAGTAACAGGGAAAGTACAGTTACAAGTACAGTCGTTCCACAAGCTGCAAGTGGTAATACAAACATACAGAGTGTCGGACACAGTGACTACAGTTTTATTATGGAAGCTATAGCAAATGCAAATGATACTATGACATTTGCAGATTTGGAAAAGCTAAGTTCTAAAATGATTCAAGGAAGAAAAAGTGATTCTGGTTTGGAATTTGGTAAGGGTGTAGGATCTTCCATAAAATCCAGTTCTGTGGATAGTGGGTCCTTGAATGTCAATACTGAAGTACTTAGTAATCATTCTGAAACTAATAAACAAGCATCAATGGTGAATAGATATGAACCGGTTGATAGAACAGGCAGCTATTCGAAGCCAGGATTTACTAGTAAAACCACAGGCTCAAAAGAGTCAACTGGTAACATATACAATAACAATATTAGATTGAATACTGAGAGTGAAAATGTGACATCTAGCCATCATAGTAGATTAAATACTGAAAGTGAAAATGTGACACCTAGCCATCATAGTAGATTAAATACAGGCAGCCAAGCAATGGAATCTAACCATCATGTAACATTGCATAATCAACCAAACACAGTTGGACATGACTGGTCAAACCAGGATGTTTTATCCCAGTCAAACCACAATGTTTTATCCAAGTCAAACCACAATGTTTTATCGGGGCAGTCAAACCACAAGGTTTTATCGGGGCAGTCGGTGGAATTGGTTGACAGTTTGGATTTCAATTCAGATCAGCTGGTGCAGCAGTTAATGGGAGGATCAAGTTTTCTGCAGCTGCTTAACGAACCATTGGATGAGTCTTTTGATGCTCTCTATAAAACAGCCAGCTGCAATTCAAACACTAACAATATGAACTGTGGGTCCCCATACGTGGATCATAACAAGCATAATGCATCACTTGCGACACAGTCTAACAATACTTTCATCAGTAATAATCTTTGTGGAAAGTCACAGATCAGTGTAGACCAAAGGACTTTTACTTCACCTACAAGATCAACTGATATCGGTGGTTTTAATAATAATCGTCACATAAGAAATCATCCTATTGGCTCTAAGGTTGAAGAAAGGACTATTGCATCACCTCCAAGATCATCCGATATCTGTGGTTTTAATAATAATACTCAAATAAGAAATCATCCTATTGGCTCTAACATTGAAGAAAGGACTATTGCTTCACATGAAGGGTCAAATGATGCTTGTGGGTTGAATAAGACTGTGTCGTTAAAGCGTTATTCAAAGTCTCTACTGTCTGTTAACATTAAAGATCAGTTAAAAGAATCATCATGCCATGCTAATGATATTTGTGATTTGACCGACACACAATCTGTGCAATCAACCAGAGATTGTAATACCCAACAAACTCAAACAGTAGGTTTTGACGATGATGTAGAGATGCTGGAATCTACTGGAAATAAACCACATTCCCATCACAAAGGAGTGTCTGGTAAGTCTGGTGATAAAAATGTTACTAGAACGTCCAATGGAGTTGTAACAGTTGGTAAAGACAACGCTACCGGTAAAGCAGTTATCAGTCTTTCGGCACTTCATTGCAAACAATGCGATTTGAAATTTCAGACGTTTCAAGAACTTGTATGTCACATGTCTGTATCCCACAACATGGTCATCAGCAAGTGTTCCAAATGTGGTCAGATATTCTATGATGCTGAGGCGGTGAAGAAACATCTGTTAATCCATAAACCTATAGTCCCTCTTGCCCCTCGAACCTACAACAAGAGATTTGGAAGGTTTGTTGAGAAATGTCCAGTTTGTAGGCAGGAGTTTGGTAACTGGGAGATGTTTAAAACACACATGCTGTCTCATCCATATCCTTATACATTTAGTCCTGAAAGTCTTACTGATGCTTCAGCAGATAGAAGGTTAAACGTGAAAAAAACAGAAGTGATTGACTGTGACAGTGATATCGCATCGAATGAAGAAATTGTTGAACAGAAAGAACCTGAAGTGATTGACTGTAATTTGATAAGTGATATTGCATCGAATGAAGAAAATGGTGAGCAGAAATCTATGTTTGGGAAAAAGAAACGGAAAAAGAAAGGGAATAAGAAATCTAAAATGGTATTTGATGAGGATGTGGAAGAGGTCAGTGAAATGATGCTTGAGGAGGAGGGAGTGAGGTCGAGATTGAGATCTAGCAAGAGAAGTAAAGAAGCGGAAAACCTTGATTAACCCTAGGTTTAGATTATTTGTTAACCCAGGTTTACATTATTTGTTAACCTAGGTTTAGATTATTTGTTAACCCAGGTTTAGATTATTTGTTAACCAGGTTTATCTCCAGTAAACCAGTCCTGGACAGTTGATGTACAGTGGACTAAACCAGATCCACTTGGGACCAACAAAACATGCTGGTTTAGACAGTGCTGGTTTAGACAGATGTTATCTAGTATTAAGTGGCTGGACGGGACTTTAAAATTGTGCTGATTTACACAGAAATCCAGATTAGACACATACTGGTTTATACAGAGTGTCGGTTTAGACAGTGCCGGTTTAGACAGATGTTATCCAGAGTTAAGTAGCTGGATGGGACTTTGAAATTGAGCTGATTTACACAGAAATCCAGATTAGACACATACTGGTTTAGACAGAGTGTCGGTTTAGACAGATGTTATCCAGAGTTAAGTAGCTGGATGGGACTTTGAAATTGAGCTGATTTACACAGAAATCCAG
>JAUTWP010169516.1:0-10347 GCA_033042655.1 Cyathermia naticoides | reverse complement strand
CATAATTATATGTGTGTGTGTATGTATGTATGTATGTATGTATGTATGTATGTATGTATGTATATGTGTGTGTGTGTGTATGTTGGTGGGTGGGGTGATGATGGGGTGGGATGTATTCTTGGAATTGATGAGCATGGAAGACGTCATCTTCACAAATCAAGGCTACATACACGTTCCGTATACTGGCCTTGACATTTGTAGTAGACAATTTGAGACACGATTTTAGTGACCTCTATTAGAAGAACATTTATAACACCGATTACGTTACTTAAATGATGTCATCGCTGACCAATCAAAGCATCGGTAACATGTGAAACTCTTGAAAGGTTTTAACTTTTGATTCCATAATACCAAATCAATTCCCAGTGACTGCTGACTAAATACAAGTTTATGAATTAATAAGTCATAACTAATAGTAGTTTCACAAATAATAACTGTCACCTATTATTACCAATATTAGATGCAGTTACCTGTTATGATTTTGTCAAAGATCCTCAAACTTGACACGGAAATATTTTATTTGGTGCAGTGCAACTGTATTTGAATTTTTTTTAATTTCCAAGGGAATAGATAACAAGCAATGCGATTCGCCCAAATGAGATCTCATCGCATCCAATGAAATATAATCATTTCGTGTCTCAAAAAGTCGCCTACATATTATGTCAAGGCCAGTATACGGAACATGTATGAAGCGTTGATTTGATAAGATGGGAAGACGCAAGAAACTATACTATAATAAGTTCTGAATTAGCATTTTAGGGTTTACAGCCATTCCAGGGTGGTTACACACATAATATTAAAACGTCAATATCTATAACCAGGAAATTACAATTATTCCAGCTTTAAATCGCAGCTATTTTTATACACACTGCTACGCAAATGAGTATCTGGTAATCAGAATGTTCTTAAAATATTCATTTAAAAGATGTCAGAAATAATCAAATTCTCAAATGGAATTCATTTATGAATAAACCACAACCAAATAAACACAATTATGCATAGGTGGATCCAGGGTGTAAAAATCATTGTCTAAACCTCCATTTGTAAAAATCCTCGTCTAAACCCCCATTTGCGGAAATCCTTGTCTAAACCTCCTATTTGTAAAAATCCTTGTCTGACAACCGCCCCCTATTTAAAAAAAAACCTTGTCTAAATCCCCATTAGTAAAAATCCTTGTCTATAGTATACCCCGCCCCCATTTGTAGAAATTCTGGTCTTAAACCTCCTCTTTGTAAAAATCATTGTCTGACCCCCGTCATTTGTAAAAAATCCTGATCTGAAATCCCTCATTTGAAAAAATCCTCGTCTAAACGCCCCATTTGAAAAAATCCGTGTCTAAACCCCCCATTTGAAAAACAATCCTGGATCCATATAGTCTATACACTGTACACAAGAATCAATAAATTAACATGTAACTAATCACAAAAAACATCAAATATCAAAACTGTGGACAGTCATTTTGTACACATTAAAAGTACTGTATATCATTCAGCAAAGCATTTACATACAAACACAATCAAATATGATAATCTGAGAAACATTGTTCACATACTGGCTATATACACACATAAATATAATACGGTATTATAGTCTTTAAATAGTTAAATCTGCTCAAACAGCCAACTGTATTAAGGGACAGGGATATCTTTTAACATGCTTCCATCAAGCACGCTCCCCTTGAGCCAGACCTCTAAAAGTGGATTTCACTGATTAAACATTCCAATAAGATATGATATTATTACACACATGTAAATATGCCATTTGTTTAATTTTATCACATTTTAACTGATTAACATTGCATTGAGGGTTTTCACTATTGCAATAAACTCTTGTAATTGCCTGTGATCGGTAATGCCATGGAGATTGGCATGGGTTTTTTATTATTCTCCATAACATTTGCTTTTGTCATGTACTAAATTGGATTTTTATATGTTTCACCATAACATTTTATTTTTGCTATGGACTAAATAAGATTTTTTTTTCTCCCTAACCTTTATTTCACAATAACATTTGTTTTTGCCATGGAATAAATTGGAATTTTGTTCACAATATATTTTGTCTTATTGTTAAAAATAAAACATAGTGTATGAACTGAAAATAGTTTATAAGTGAATCATACTTTACAAAGTGGTTGACAAAATCATTAATCTTACAGCATAATGGTTAACAAATCACAAACTCATCATTTACAGTCGAATTGCAGTAGACATCATGGCTTTTGTTTTGCCAAAGTTATTTTCTTAATTTCAAGGTTGTCAATTAAATGGGAGATTCACTGAACTATAGATATGTACAAATATTGAAAAATTATGTAATAAATCTGTATACTTACATCCAAAAATAATAATAATAACAGTTCTTCTGTGAGATTCATAATTCTCAAAATCAAACTTGATAAACAAATATTCAGGAAACACGCACACACCACTGTGACACACAAACAAGGTATATACATGTATAAGGTAGTGATATAAGGACCCCAACCTTGACACGCAGGCACAAACATTTACAGTATGCGATTTTGGTTTGAAAAATTAAAGTGCCATAAGGACTCCCTGTTTACAAATCTTGATAGCCCGCCAACAATCAACTGAGCCCTACAGTGCACCATAATAATATTATACACTTTTTTGGCAAATGATATACAAATTTTAAGAGCTATGCAGGCTCGTATGCCAGGCAAACCAGAGTCCGACATGATTTTTGCGAGCCTCGGGCTCCCGGACACGCCTCAAAATCGCACACTGTATATACATACATACATACACATGCAAACCAGATATACATACAATAATTATTCTATTCATACACATACAAAATTTAATACATGTACACACACACACACACTATTGAATGACACCCAATAGCCAATTTTTCTTTTTGTCCTTAGTTGTCATACACATTAAATTAAATCATTACTAACAAACTTAATCTGAGATATTTCACAACACGGCAACAATACAAAGCAGTTAAGAATGTACAAGATATGTCATTTTAAATCTGAACAATTACCTGAATCTAGTCGGTAAATAATCACAAGCGTAAAACCTGTGATTTGAGTATATCTAGAAATAAATATATATTATATATAATCTCATATTCTAAAATGTAGAAGCAAAAAACTAATTTAAATCTCATTCAACCAAAATCTCAATTCACCCTAACATTTTGTAAAAAATACTAAACTAAAAGCACTGTTATTTGGTAAATACATTTTGATTAACATTATTTTAATCTTTTTCAATATTTTAAAAGAAAACATTTCATATTTCAGAAAATTAGTGAACCTAGAAATACTTTTAAATTAATTAATCTTTGGATTAGCTATAATAAAAACAATAGGGCAGTTCAACAATTATCCAGCACCAAACTATTTTTTACACAAACTCTACTAACCATATTAAATTTTATTCATGTAGGCTACTCTGACACTTTAACACACATCTTACCCATAACGTATGGAGCGGAATGCAGCTCAGTTCGTCGTCGGATCAATCCTTCTCAGTGGACCCAGCTGCAGTTTGGGCTATTTTCCGTACCAACCAATGCTCCACAACTGGTTCATCAAAGGCTGTGGTATGAACTGTCCTGTCTGTGTGAAAGTGCATATGAAAGATCCCTGGCTGCTTATTGAAAAGAGTAGCCCATGTAGAGGTAGCGGGTTTCCTCTAAGTAATATGTTGAAAATGACCATATGAATGTCCAATAGCCGATGATGATACAAATCAATGTATTCCAGTGGCATCATTAAACAAAACAAACTTTACTTTTACCCATAACGTCACTATAATTAATACATTGGAATCTTTTATTTATTACTTGGTCCATTTGCATTTGGGCCATTTTCTGTTCCAACTGATTGTGGTATGTGCTGTCCTGTCTGTGGGAAAATGTATATAAAATACCTTTTGCAGCTTATCAGAAATAGTAGCAGCAGCAGGTTTCTAAATTCTAATAAAGAACACGAGTTGCCAATAATAGACACCTAATAGGCACTGAGTAAAATACTGTGTTTGGGTGTTTTAATGTTTTGATATTATGATTATTACTATTCATTTCTCTCTTTCTATTTCAAATAAATAATAAAAAATAGTTTTTACATAATTGTTGAACAGCCCAAAACACCCATTTTTACCTTCTAACACACAGGAGGGTCTGGAGTTGAAAGAACAACACGCTCAGCCTTTGGTGTAAGGAAAACACGAACACAACCATACGAGTACATAGGAACAGGAATTTTCCCAGCTTGGTGCCAACAGTTGTTGATGGGATCAAAATATTCAATGATGTCCGAATACAAGTTATCCTTGGCACCTCTTCTTCTTCCACCAAAAGCATAGAGCTTTTCATCAAGCACAGTGAGACTGACAAAGTCACGAGGATAACTCATATCGGGTAGGATTTCCCAGTTGTCTGAGGTGGGAGCATAGCGGAACACCCCTTCCAGTCCCACAATGTAGATCTGTCCATTGAGAACGGTTGCACTGAGACACATGTCATTAGCTGGGAGCCCTTTCTCGAGAGCTGTGCACTGACTGGTTGTAGTGTCGTAGCACTGAACAGTGTTCGTGACCATCTCATCATTGTTCTTGCCTCCGAACAAGTAGATCTTCTTTCCATACGTGACAAAGCCCATGTTCTCGACGCCGGTCAGCAGAGAACCTGCGTCCTCCCACTTGTTGAGCTTCTTCTCCCACACTTCTATGGAAGACAACACAGATTCTTCATTGAATCCTCCAAGAACGTATATCTTGTCATCCATAGCCGTCATGGCATGGCGACGCCTTGCATGCAGCATGCTGGCACCACGCAACCACGTCTCGAACGTCAGGTCATATTTCCAGAACTCAGAACTACGCAGACCGCCAGAGACATAGATCTCATCGCCGATAGAACATGCTGAGAATTCATTTCTCTTTTTGAAAGGAAGCGTTTTGAGAGAGCTGAATTCTTTAGTGTCTGCTCGGTAGCATTCGACATCATTGCTAAGACCGTCCATCAGGCGCCCTCCAAGCAGGATTGCACTCTCAAAATATGGGAATGAGAATCTGGGAGTGATCTGATATGAAGGAAGCATCTGCCATCTTGAAGGTACGTTGTGATACATGATGGCGTCCTCCAGAAGTTCCTTGCCTTTGTCCTCTTCAGTAAGAAAATCTGATTTGACAACAACATCCATGAGGAAGCTGGAGTTGATCAGTGGAAACTTGACACACTCCAAAACCTTGAACTGACAGCTTCTTCGCCTGTCATGATCGGCTTCCAGCCACGTAACCGCCATCTGGTACACCTGGTCTTCGGAGATACAGTTCAGACGTCGATCTCTGAGCAAGTCGACTACACAGTCGACAGAAAGCTTGGAGAAGTCTTCGTCAGCCATGATGGCATTAAAATGCACACATGCAAACTCCTTAGCGAAATTGTACAAATGCTGATGGTTATAGGTGTCTGCTAGAGTCATGGCAGCCAAGCAGTTGCCATCATGCATGTTCTGCTGGAAGAACTGGACACACAATTCAACAAGCGGGAAGATCTGGAAGAGCTGAGCCTGGATGAACAGATCCTGGACAACAGTCTCCGTGATGCAGACGTTGCCCGTGTATATGAAGTGCAAGACATTCTCAAACACTGACGCATCAACCTCTTTGAGGTCAACAGTGTCTTTCCGGCTCTCTTCCATTCCCGATGCAAACATCGACTTGAAGTATGCAGAGCCTGAGGAGAGGATGACTTTGTGACATGGAAACGTTTTGCCATTTACAATGATGGTTATGTCAGAGTAGTGCCCATCAACCCTCAGCTTCTCCATGTTGTCGATGAGGCTGTTTGAGTGATCTTGACTGAAGAAGCTTGATTCCATTTCTAGAGGAAAGTCTACCGTCACTTCAGCTTTCTTTGACATATCCTCTGAAAATAAAAACTTCTGTTATTACAATGAACTTTTATTAAAAAAAACAAAAAATCCTCTCCTTAAAATTAAGAAAATGACGGACCGAATAACTGCCGTAGAAAAATTGTCTAGTGAATTCTCTACTGGAGCTTAACAGATGTGAATCATAACTGAACAGTGATGAACTTTAATCAATAGCAGCTAATATGTAGATGATATAATGTTTAAAGTGGCAGTGTATGTTTAAAAAAAATGTTTAACCATTTAAAATATATCTTATACGTTTGTTTGATGTGCACCACACTCTATTCTTCTGACGCAAAGATTTGCTGTATCGTAATTAAATCACGCAAAATACACTATAAATCGGGGAGGTGACCTGCCAGCTATTTGCCATCGCTTAGTCGTAGCGCTATTCACGTGACCTAAATATGGTACAGCAGACCGTTGCATCAGAATAATGGAGCGTGGTGCACGTCAAACAAACGTACAAGACATGTTCTAAATTGTTAAATATTAAAAAACCCAGACACTGCCACTTCAATGCATTGATGTGACATTATTGTTAACAGGTCAGGTAAATGTATTTACATTCGTCTATCATAGAACTATTCAAGCACACTCTTGTTCAGAATAGTCTCAGGAAAAACCAGAGGCCGCTCCCAATGCTAGGATTAATAATTCTTTTTAATTAGTTCAATATTCCATTACAGTTATAATCTCATCTTCCTACAATTTCTGTTCCAACCAGTGCTTCATAACTGGTTAATCAAATGCTGTGGTATGTGCTGTCCTGTCTGTGGTAAAGTGCATATAAAAGATCCCTTGCTGCTTATTGAAAAGAGTAGCCTATGTGGAAGCAGCAGGTTTCCTTTTAAAAAGTGTAACAATTACCATATGAATAACGTCCAATAGCCGATGAGATAAAAATCAATGTGCTCCAGTTGCGTCATTAAATAAAACCAAACTTTACTTTTTTCCTCCAATTTTATATATAATTATAAATTATAATTACACTCGCATACTGAGTTTTCAGGGTATTAACGAAGAATTATGTACCCTAATAAACAACGTAAAACTATAGCTTTTCTTTTGTTACTAAATTAAAATTCAATTATCCTACCATGCTTTGCTACATAATATATCATGTCATCGCTGATAGAATAGTTTATCCTACAATCAATGTCAAGGCCTCTATAAAACACCTCTGCAAAATGGCGTAGTATGAATTCAGGGTATATGTCATACACTCAAATGGTTTTGAAAATTATCGAAAGCTACGTCATAAATGTCATGTGATTACAAGTTACAATAATAATGTCAAGCCGACGATGCACATATTTTCATGTTACAGGATTTGTACTAAGATTGTTACCGTGTTTCGTTCAATGCTGTCAAAAGTTTTTTTTGTTTTTTTTAATGACACCACGAACAAATTGATATTTATCTTATCATCTGTTATTGGATGTCATTCATATGGTAAATTTGACACATCTTTTAGAAAGAAACCCACTGCTGCCACTTAAGCTAGTCTTTTTGATAAGCAGCAAGGGATCTTTTATATGCACTTTCCACAGACAGGATAGCACATACCACAGACTTTGATAGACCAGTTGTGAAGCACTGGTTGGAATGGAAAATAGTCCAAACTGCAGATGAGTCCACTGAGAAGGATCGATCCGACAACCGAACGCTTCAAAGACGGGCACGCTACCGACTGAGCTACATCCCACTCCCTTTTTCGTAACAATGGGATATCCTGTTGCATAATCAGAAGGTGTTAAACTAGAGTGTGATGATAATAAATTAAACTGACCTTCTCGAGATCCTTGCTGTGTCATGAAAGTGTGGCCAACGTGAGCGGAGTAGTCAATAGCCAAACCAACAGAGAGAATCAAGAGAATGCTGCTCGCAGTGTCGATAGTGACTCCCCACAGTTCCAATATACCACCCACAGCTATCTGTAACAGAAATAACAGTAAAAGTAAAGTTTGTTTTGTTTAACGATGACACCAGAGCACATTGATTTTTATCTTATTAGTGGCTATCAGACATATGGTAATTTTGACACATTTCTTTTAGAGGAAACCATCTGCCGCCAAACAGCAAGGGATCTTTTATATGTACTTTCCCATATACAGCACATACCACGGCCTTTGTTGAACCAGTTGTAGAGCACTGGTTGGAATGGAAAATAGCCCAAACTGCAGATGGGTCCACTGAGGATTGATCCGATGACCGACTGCATCAAAGGTCGGAACGCTACCAACTGAGCTACATCCCACTCACCTTAATAACAATTAGGAATATTTTTTTGGAAATATGTAAAAGAAATTTGACTAAATTAAAAAAATTAGCATTTTGTCTTTTTATGTTTATTTTGCATAGCCTATCAGTTAAAACATCCCAGCCAGAATAAGTCAAATTTAAGAGTTGTTTTAATAAATTCTGTTAATTATGTAGTCTGAGGTTTTCTATCATCAATTAAAGTCTTTTGTGGGAGATATCATTGGTACTATAATTTGTAATATCTCCTGTGAGATATCACGTCTTGTGCATTTTTCTTTCTTGAATAATTAAATTTATGTCATCTGATTTGTCCAACCTTAGTAACAATAATGTTGTCCGGGAAGTACTCTTACATTTGGCTAACTTTATAACGTCATATGCCTGATGACGTCATTTTCAATAAGTTTCAAAGAAATGTTTACAATTATTGTCCCTAATGAAAAGAATGATAATGAATGATAAAAAGAATATACCCCTCATGTGTTGTGATATCATAATTTATCAGCACTCGTTAATAAAAGTATAAAAATCCTTGGCAAGCCTATGATTTAATACTTTTATAAACTCGTGTTGATAAATTTTGATATCATAACACATGAGGGGTATATCCTATATATATATATATATAAATTAAACAAAAACTACCCCGAACAGTTCAAAATTAAAGAAAACAAAATTTAATATTTTAACTAGTTTCGGCAATATATATATATATATATATACACATACACGTGTATGTCAAATTAATTTGAGTTATGTCTTTTATTTTGTAATTTACTTATAATATCCAATAATTATAGGAGCGGGATGTAGCTCAGTCGGTAGCGTACCCGCCATTGAAGAGGTCGGTCGTCGGATCGATCCTTCTCAGTAGACCCATCCGCAGTTTGGGCTATATTACGTTCCACATCTGGTTCATCAAAGACCGTGGTATGTGCTGTCCTGAAGTTAAGGTGAAAGGAATTTGTTGATTATTTTTGTAGATATGTTTTTAAGCTAGATAGGATTGGAATGCACCCCTTTGTGTTGTCATTTGAACTATAGACATCACGTTATTATGGGACATGCAATCATTGAACTTATCTTTAGAAACTCTTTAAGTTATTAACCCAGATTTCCTTTTTATGGATTTGAAGAAAAAACTTAGACTAAACTGACAAACTGTATTGAAATACCCATTGTGACACTTCGTACGCCATTTGCATGTGGTTTGCATGAGTTGCATTGCATGCACTGCAAGTTTAGCTATAAAAGGAATAAACATTTTCCTTTCATCATCATTATAAATTTGAACATGGGTCAACGACAACTCAGCTTGCTAGAGATAAGAAAGGCCAAAGGCTATATGATGGACAAATTCACAGCATTGCGGTTCAATCAACAACATATTGTTGACTCTTAACTTGTTTTGAGTAGTATATATATAAAAAAAAAAAAAAATTTAATTGTTTAGTACATAACACTATAAAACAATATTTGTAAATAACATTGTTTAATATTTTGTTTTTATTATTTAACGTCACTAGAGCACATCGATCATTTTATCTTATCATCGGCTATTGAACGTCAAGCACAATTATGGTAATTTTGACACGTGTGTGTGTGTGCGTGCGTGCGTGCGTCCGTGTATATGTTTGACAAACTATGATACAGAATCTTTAAGAATAATTTTTAAATAATTATTAGTTTTAATGTATGCACATTAAATTAGATTGTTAAATCCTGCAAACAGGTTTTGTAATGCCGTAATATGGGAGTAGAATAAAGCAAAGCTTTATTAGGTTAGTGACTGTATAAAGCTTATGACGTTGTAACGTGACATACCACGTGACGTACGCCATTTTATTTTTGCTGTAAAAGCCAACATGGCGGACACATATTAGCATTAACGTTGTCTCTTTTTGAAAAGTGTTTGCTCGATATTGTCGATAGTGAATATTTCAACGACGAAACGACGGCGGAGGAAGTTAACTTGATGTTTTCTCTCATGGTATAGAAAGATGAACGCTGCAGCAACCTGCTTTACGTCGTATTTTATGAATTACATCATATTTTAACGCGTGAGCATTCACTACGCTACTTTAGTTAGTTATATTTATTTTCGTGCTTACATCCAATTAAGGTTCAAGCACGCTGTCATGGGCACACATATCAGCTTCCTGAGCTGT
>JAUTWP010169505.1:0-10347 GCA_033042655.1 Cyathermia naticoides | reverse complement strand
AAGTGCATATAAAAGATCCCTTGCTGCTTATCATAAAAGAGTAGCCTATGTGGCGGCAGCGGGTTTCCTTCTAAAAAATGTGTGTCAAAATGACCATATGAATGATGTCTAATAACCGATGATGATAAAAATCAATGTGTTCCAGTGGTGTCGTTAAACAAAACAAACTTTACTTTTACTTTTTTCATGAATAATTATGTCTGCCTGTTTTCAGTTTTTGATCCTTCTCAGTGGACCCAGCTGCAGTTTGGGCTATATTCTGTTCCAACCGGTGCCCCACAACTGGTTCATAAAAGGCTGTGGTATGTGCTGTCCTGTCTATGGGAAAGTGCATATCAAAGATCATAGTGTACTAAATTAGCTAATTTGGGAGAAAATAAAAGTGACCTTTTGATGTTTCCTTTTGTTTTTTTCATTATCATTAAACATAATATATGTACTAAAAATGTAGAAATAAAGTTAAGTTTGTTTTGTTTAACGACGCCACTGGAGCACATTGATTTTTATCATATCAGTGGTTAGTGGACGTCATACATATCTTTTAGATGAAACACACTGCCACCACATAGGCTACTCTTTTTGATAAACAGCAAGGGATCATTTACAATCACTTTCCCATAGACAGGACAGCACATACCACAACCTTTGATGAACCAGTTGTGGAGCCCAAACTGCAGATGAGTCCAATAAAAAGGATCGATCTGACGACCGAGCACTTCAAAGGTGGGCACCAACTGAGCTACATCCGACACAATATAGAAATAAGTAGATACAACATTATCTACTTATTTATCTTAATATTCTTATCAGCGGCTATTGGACGTCATTCATATGATAATTTTGACACCTTTTTAGAGGAAACCTGCTGCTTCCACATAGGCTACTCTTTTTGATATGCACTTTCCCATAGACAGGACAGCACATATCACAGTCTTTGATGAACTAGTTGTGGACCACTGGTTGGAATGGAAAATATCCCAAACTGCAGCTTGGTCCACTGAGAAGGATTGATTCGACGACCAACCACGCTACCGACTGAGCTACATACCGCTCCTTACATTCCCAATGTAGAAATAAGTAGATATTTACAACATTATCTGAAAAAAAAGAATTAAATGAATGGCATGCACTAAGGTGTGCTTACACAGTTGGAAAACATGTTAACAGGAATACTGATACACGTGAAAAAAGAAGAGGTATTTTTTTTACCATGTTATTTTCTTAATTCCAGGATTGATGTATTTCATATAAACCCACTAACTAAACAAGAACTGACATTACAGGAACAGTTTCTTTCTAACATCAACAAAGTGCTTTCAATCATTAAGATTTTTTACTACCGTAGATTTTTTGTATTGAAGGAGCGAGATGTAGCTCAGTTGGTAACGTGCCCACCTTTGAAGCGGTTGGTTGTCAGATTGATCCTTCTCAGTGGACCCATCTACTGTTTGGGGTATTTTCAGTTCCAACAGTGCTCCACAACTGGATTATCAAAGGCTGTGGTATGTGCTGTCATGTCTGTGGTATGTGCTGTCCTGTCATATAAAAGATCCCTTGCTGCTTATCAAAAAGAGTAGCCTATGTGGCAGCAACGGGTTTCCTCTACAATGAATGTGTCACAATGACCATATGAATGACATCCAACAGCCACTGATAAGATAAAAATCAATGTGCTCTAGTGGTGTCATTAAATAAAACAAACATGTGGAAAAAGCAGAGGTATTTTTATTACCCTGATATTTTCTTAATTCCAGGATTGATGTATTTCATATAAACCCACTAACTAAACAAGAACTGACGTTACAGGAACATTCTTTCTAACATCAACAAAGTGCTTTCAATCATTAAGATTTTTTACTACTGTAGATTTTCTGTATTGCAAGGCCTGTATACAATACATACACATTTGACTTTTGGAAGTTTATTCCTGAGGAAACATGGACAATAAAAAAGTAGTTTCTTTTACTTAACGAGGCCTCTAGAGCACATTGATTTCTTTTTAATCATTGGCGGTGAAACATATTTTCATTTTGACAGAGATTTTTTTAGGAAACACATTGCAATACATTCTTTCATACAGGTCAGGTCAAGTTGTTTAACATCCATGTTCATGGCCAGGCTGTTATAGCAGATGGGTCTCACGGGCGAAGATTTTACCCCCTGTCCTGGGTAGGGTTTCTGGTATAAAAACCAGAGTCCGTGCCCAGGAGAGGCGTGCTTGAACACTTTTTTAGTGATGTAAGCACGTAAAACCTTTTTTCCATTCCATTCCAGGCGAAGATTATGGTATTATTCATCCACCGCGTCTGGGACAGGAAAGGGTGGAGGGAGCAGAGGAGGGCATGGTCACACTAACGGAAACAAGTGAGTTCCTGCTATCCCAGTATTCCGACTGGAGTGTGGGTGATGGTGCGACTGCTTTTGGAATTCTTTAAGAGAATTATGCCGAATTTGAAAATGGTGTGCGATTGTTTTGATGATGGAAAGTGAGCACTAATTTGGATGGCGGGCTTTCTGGTAAACAGCAAGGGATCTTTTATATGTACTTTCCCACAGAGATGATAGCACATATCACGGTCTGATAAACTAGTTGTAGACCACTGGTTGGAATGGAAACTGTTAATGGGTCCACTGAGAAGGATCGATCCAATGACTGATCGCTTTACATATTGACATGCTACCAATAGAGCCACATATCACTAAACACAGCAAATGTAAAACTAAAAGTTATTCCTTGGATTTTACAATTTTATTTTATCCCAATCCTAGTCCCTTTATTTCAAAATCTTTTACCAAATTTGTTTGTTTGTTTAATAATACAAATAAAATTATAACAATTTAGAAATAAACTTAATAATTTAACTTTAAAATTCTTAGAAAAATATAAAAAGTTTTTGTCACTATGTCTGTGACCATCTCGTGGACCCATCTGCAGTTTGGGCTATTTTTCATTCCAATCAGTGCTACACAACTTGTTCAACAAAGGCTGTGGTATGTGCTGTCCTGTCTTTGGGAAAGTGCATATAAAAGATCCCTTGCTGCTTATCATAAAGAGTAGCCTATGTGGCGGCAGCATGTTTCCTCTAAAAATGTGTCAAAATTATCATATGAATGACGTCCTATAACCGATGATAAGATAAAAATCAATCTGCTCTAGTGGCTTCATTAAACAAAACAAACTTTGCTTTTTTTATTGACCATCTCACTCATTTTTAAATATTTCTATTCAGTGAACCTGGAAAAAATGATAGACAATCATAAACAATAAAGATATGAGAAAAGTTGCACTGGAAACAAGTTTACATGGTATAAAAGTGAGAGACTTACTTGAGAGGGTGCAGGAAGAAGTAAATCCGATGTAATGATGGGTGATCAGTGTAAGTTGTGTGCTGACAATGATTTCATTCACTCACTGACACATTCTTCTGGTAACCAGAGCTCTTCCATGTGTTATCCAGCCATCTGTGCCAAGACAGCATAGACTTACTCGTGTCTCTCCAGATTGATTTTCTCTATTGGTCATTGGTACCTAGTCTTGGAGGTCAGGTCATGTTGCTTAATGTCTACATTCAGAGCCAGAAGACATTTTTATATGTTATCCAGCCATCTGTGTCAAGACAGCCATAGACTTGCTCATGTCTCTTCAGAATGATTTTCTGTATTGGTCATTGGTACCTAGTCTTGCAGGTCAGGTCATGTTGTTTATTTAATGTCTACATTCAGAGCCAGGCTGTTATATAAGACACTTCCACATGTTATCCTGCCATCTGTGCCAAGAGAGCCATAGACTTACTCTTGGCGCTTCAGATTGATTTTCTGTATTGGTCATAGGTACCTAGTCTTACAGGTCAGGTCAGGTCATGTTGTTTAATGTCTACATTCAGAGCCAGGATGATAACCAGAGCTCTTCCACATGTTATCCAGCCATCTGTGCCAAGACAGCCATAGACTTGGTCATGTCTCTTCAGATTGATTTTCTGTATTGGTCATTAGTACCTAGTCTTGCATCAGTATCACCCTACTACCTCCACCAAGTCTTGAACTGTTGTCTTTCACATGTTATCCAGTCATCTGTGCCAAGACAGCCATAGACTTACTCAGGTCTCTTCAGAATGATTTTCTGTATTGGTCATTGGTACCTAGTCTTGGAGGTCAGGTCATGTTGTTTAATGTATACATTCAGTAAATTAAAGTTTGTTTTGTTTAACGATGCCACTGAAACACATTGATTTTTTATCTTATCAGTGGCTATTGGACATCATTCATATAATAATATTGACACATTTTTAGAGGAAACCTGCTGCCACCACATATGCTACTCTTTTTGATAAGCAGCAAGGGATCTTTTATATGCACTTTCCCACAGACAGGACAGCACATACCACAGCCTTTAAGGAACCAGTTGTGGAGCACTGGTTTGAAAGGAAAATGGTCCAAACGGCAGATCTTTGGGTTCAATGAGAAGGATCGATCCGACAACCGACCGCTTCAAAGGCAGACCTAAGTCAGAGCTGTGATTAAATCTTTGTGAGCAATCAGTTCATAAAATCATACCCAGACATGGTAGAAATGTGTGACACTAAGTTGACAATATTGGAAGTTTTCCAGTCAAATGTGTATTAGCAGTGTAAAACGAATGACGTAGATGAAGTTCTTGACATTTAATTTTCTCCTCACAATATGGAGCACCAGCTGTTTAATGTTGTATTTTAAAGTGTTATTGTTGACTAAAAGCCAGTGTTGTGTGTTAGTTGTGTAAAATGAGTGACGTAGAGGAAGTTCTGATGACATTTAAATTTCTCCTCACAATATGGAGCACCAGCTTTTTTATGTGGTATTTTAAAGTGTTATTGTTGACTAAAAGCCAGTGTTGTGTGTTAGTTGTGTAAAATGAGTGACGTAGATGTGAGTTTTTATCTCAATATTTTCACTTGTTAATCACGGTTGGTTTCCCACTGTGTGAATCTGACGTACCTCGAGTTCTCACTAGTATATAATAGAACAGTTCAGCTCTTACTCGTATTATATTCTAATACAATCAGTTTACTAAACACACATGCACTGTATGCATAACATTCAGTAAAAGTAAAGTTTGTTTTGTTTAACGACGCCACTGGAACACATTGATTTTATCTTATCATCGGTTATTGGACATCATACATACCGGTATGGTCATTTTGACACATATTTTAGAGGAAACCTGCTGCCACCACATAGGCTACTCTTTTCAATAAGCAGCAATATGCACTTTCCCAGACAGGACAGCACATACCACGGTATTTGGTGAACCAGTTGTGGACCACTGGTTGGAACGGAAAATAGCCCAAACTGCATGTGGGTCCACTGAGAAGGATCGATGTGACGACCAACGACTTCAAAGATGGGCCCTGGACATAAAAATAAATGTGGACACCTAAACTTGATATGTATGACTTTTTTGTCAGTCCATTTAATACTGATTAACATCGTCTCCAAACATACAAGTCTTCTACCAATTAATAATAAAGATTAGACCATATTTAACATTCAACAAGGTTTTCACATTAGAAAAGGGGTTATGTAATATGTTAAAAAAACCCATTAAAATACATCTACGTATATAAATAAAGCATTATTTTAACATTAAAAAACATGATAAGTCTAAATAGTGCTAATTTTGTATTACGTTACCATACCTTGTTATCAGCGTAAATAAATCCAATGAAAATTTCTTCCCAAAAAAATAGATAGTGTTATCGTTACATATATTTTCTTAAAGCGATAGAATTTTAAGTCACTTCGTGTATTTCGTCACATTCTAGAATAGACGGAACTCAGTCATACTGCTACAGGGCATCGGAATAAATTGTCAGTCATTAATGAAGGTGTGTGTGTATGTTGTTTACATATAAACGATATTAAATAAATCTAGACAAAATGTACTATAAACTTGCCACAACTGGTTCAACAAAGGCCGTGGTATGAGCAGTCCTGTCTATGGAAAAGTGCATATAAAAGATCCCTTGCTGCTTATCAAAAAGAGTAGCCTATGGGCAGCAGTGGGTTTTCTCTAATAGAAATGTGTCAAAAGCCTGCTGCATCCACATATGCTACTCTTTTCAATAAGCAGCAAGGTATCTTTTATATGCTCTTTTCCAGAGACAGGACAGCACATACCACAACCTGATGAACTAGTTGTGGAGCACTGGTTGGAACTTAAAATAGCCCAAACTGCAGATGGGTCCGACTGAGCTAGATCCTGCTCCTCAAAAGTTGAAAAACCTCAGATCAATGCAGTGAAGCATGTTGTTGAAACAGTAAATATTAGTAAGCAGTGATATCGCCAGAAAGTTCCCTACAGCAAACCATGTGACACAGATGACGTTTTGTTGATTTTAGCACATGAATCATATCATTTTGTGCGTACACCCACACTATATATCTAAAGATTAGAAACATCATTTAATACCAGTTAAAACCTGTTTGTACATGTTGAAAGATGCATTTCTCTATCTAGTAAGCAAGAAACACTCAATCTCATAATCAGTTAAACTTCTGTGTTTCCTGAATCATGTATAATATATAACCATCATAATAAATCATATAGTTTCTTACTAGTGGAAGTCAGTATAACTTTCAGTATACATAGACAATAACTTACGAGAAGAGGAATTACGGATTATGACACACACTATTAACTGTGAAAGTCTGAGAAAACTGATAACCTCACAAAAGAAAATCAATGTCAAAAATTGTTTTAATAGAAACAGAAATTAAATGTGAGCAAGGGAGGTTAATTTCATGATGAGCAGATGTTTCTATAAAGAAGTTACTTTAAACCATGTTCAATTGTTAACAAAAACAAAATTGCTTAACATATTTCAATGAAAACTGGCCACTGCCCGATGACGTCACCAATTTAACTTCCTACTGGTAAAAGATAGAAAATATATTCACCCGTATCTCTTTGCCCACATGGGTAATAAATTATAGAAACCTCCGTCTTAACAGTAATCCATAAGAAAAAGAAAAAAAAGTTTGACAACCCATCAAAAGAATTTGGGTTAGTTGCTTTATACCATACATATTATAATCATTGAAAAGAAAATTAAAAGAAACCTCAAATTCGGAATACCTTTGACTATGAGCTTGCAATCCATGAATTAAAGTAAAATCTATACTTCATAATTCTTTCTTTGATATCCACATTTTCTGTGCTGTTTGTTATTGCCAAATGTCAATAACCTAGCCAACACTTCAAAAATGGGGTTAATTAACTTTTTCATGGATTTTTATTTATTTTCTTATTTGTTATATTCATGAGAAGAGCTATAAAAAAGACTCCCATCCTGGGTAGGGTGTTCGGCATTGTCAGACATCGTGCCCAGGAGGGGAGTGCTTGAACATTTATTTAGTGATGTAAGCACGTTGAACCTTTTTCCATTCCGTTATAAAAAGAGGAAAATCCACCTACCTAGTGTCTGCTACAACAGCCTGGCTCTGAATGTAGACATTAAACACCATGACCTAACCTACCTACCGAGCCACGTTAGAAATGGTGTCTGCTGTAGGTGCTAGAAATCTGTTAATACCAACTTTACTGGGGTACCGAAGTAATACCTAATCACTGCAACAAGGGAAGCTTATCACATTCTACTGAGTAGAGGTGAAAAGGAAATTCTTGGTCAAGTTAATTTGGTCAAACACAAAAAGATTCATTCCAAACACCACAAACTACTTAAGAGAAATTCCACACAGTTGTGGGCCAAAAATGTCACCATACATTCATATAGAATTCATGTCAAATAACATTACAAACAAAATCTGAATGCCACACTTTCTTTGTCCATTCCCTGGTCAGACATAATTTCCCCGAGATCAGGCTTTATGTTTATCTACCACCATAACAAAGTAAAGTCCATTAATATATGTCAGTAACTTTATTAAAAGGTAAGCCAAAATTACGATGACCTACAAATAAAATTTGAAATAAGTAATAATATACATCATCTATGTAAAGCTTTGGTAAGAAATGAACCTTGGCATGTTCATCAGTCATGGCCGATTAAATTTCAATGGCCGGACTTTTTTTTTTATGTTGATCTGGCTCGGCTAATGTGTAGAAAAACTATTCATGCCAATTCTAGTTAACTCTGTTCCTGATCGCATTCTATGGTTGCAACACGTGTCCAGATCAACACAAGTGTGCCAGCTGTGGTGGAAGCAATAAATCATCAGACTTGAACACATATGGAATATTTCTAAGACATTCCATTGACAAAGAGTGAAACATGTTGTAGACAAAGTAATAGATTTTTAAAAATATTGTATTTCAGATAGACCAAACTTATTAGCTGTTAGCCCTGCTAGTAAACATTGAAAACAAAATCTAATTAAATCCAAAAACACCTATTTGACCAATCAAACCAGTGGTTCCATAATTGGTTTGACAAAGGCCATGGTTTGTGCTATCCTGTCTATGGGAAAGTGCATATAAAAGATCCCTAGCTGCTTATCGAAAAAGTAGCCGTACCAGTGTGGCGGTAGCGGGTTTCCTCTCTTCCACTAACATTAATATCTGTCCCGGACACAGTGGATGTTTGAACCATAAACAGCCCGAGAGAGACGTCTGCTTTAACAGCCTGGCTCTGAATGTAGACATTAAACACCATGAACTGACCTGGCCTGCTTCACCGGCGTCATTTTTTGGCCCCTGTTATGCTTGCTTGTTGCAAAAGTTGTTTTAACAAACTGAAGTTGAATCAAAATTGCCGTCTGTCACCTCCCATACAGGCCTATCTAAATTCTAATTAACAGCGGCTGTAGCTGAGGAGGTAGAGCCTGTGAAACGGATGGTTACCAGGTCGATTCTTCTGAGTGGACCCAAACTTGATTCATCAACGGCCGTAAATGTTCATTGTTAAAACCACCATTCCCATTTATTTTGAACTTAAAAGAGTAAAAATAAATATTTGTTTTAGGACCCATTTAGTATTTATATCTAGCCCATTATTCTGAAAATGAAAGATCAGATCGTTGACATTTAGCACGTACATCTGCTAACGCTACTAAAATTCATATTTCCGACCCTGCGAGTAATAGTAATAAACAGAAATATCGGGAAGCTGGTCTACACCATTCCTTACCCCACCCGAACAACCTTGGATCCGACTAAACCCAGGAAATATCTAAAAGTACATTTTGATTTTAAAACATAAAAAGGTTATGTTAAAATGAATGTAACATGTTTATCTATATTGTTCTATCATATTATAACAAAAATATATGAACACTTGTAGTGGGTGTTTAAATTGTTATAAAAACATAACTTACCTTTTTGTGAATATTTCCAAACACATCTGCAATTGAAACATGTTGTACTTTTATAACGCACTGTGTGAACCCTGGACTATTACGACTACGTTATGACACGTTATTAAATATTCACTATTTACTGTTCTATACACAACCGGCGTCCTCGGACATTTCTGTATTTCTAATGAAATAATCTTCTTAATTTCAACTTGTCTACACGCTGTTGACGACAAGTCGGTATTTTTGTCAGAACGTGGTTTCTTGCACGTCCACAACGTGACGTCACAAAGGAATTCCCATGGCCAGTGTGTTCCCGTTTTTCGCTATTTATAGTTACTATCGATAATAGTAACGTGAATGTAGTGTTGCGAATAAACTGTTCATTCCGAGGCTGTTATATCGAGATAGGAATTGATTTTTCTTGTTTGTCCTACTTCTTTTGTAGAAGTTAGCACGACTGACCTAAATGTAAGTGTGTGTTGTCAGCATGTTAATCGTCCGTCCGTCTGTCCGGTATTTGTTCTAGGTAGGTTACAGTCTGTTTATACAAGGTGAAGGTATGACAGAGGTGCACGTGTGTAGTTCATGATACAGATTCAGAGTGGACGTAGCGCAGAACTAGAGCGTCTGGCGGAGATGCTGATGGCTGTCGGATCGATACCTCTCAGTAAAACTTTTTAATTTTTTTGTTTTCAAAAATTAAAGTTTGTTTTGTTTAATGACGCCTCTGGAGCACATTGATTTTTATCTTATCAGCGGCTATTGGACGTCATACATATGGCCGTTTTGACACATTTCTGTTAGATAAAACCCTCTGCCGCCACATATGTCATAGGCTACACTTTTCGATAACCAGCAAGGGATATTTTATAGGCAGGACAGCACATACCACGGCCTTTGTTGAACCAGTTGCTGAGCACTGCTTCTAACGGAAAATAACCCAAACTGCAGTTGGGTCTACTGAGAAGGATCGATCCCACGACCAACTGCTTCTCAGGTGGAAACTCTGCTGATTGAGCTGTTAAGCAGTAGGCTATAGATGGTAACATTTTA
>JAUTWP010169494.1:0-10347 GCA_033042655.1 Cyathermia naticoides | reverse complement strand
TTGAAAGTTTACGTTTTTTTCTGTCGATAGAAGGTTAAATACATAATTTATTCCTGAAACGGAAATGAAACGGAATTTACAAAAACATGAAACGGAAAACACCTTTTTTTGAAACGGAAAACCACTGGGTCTATTAAAGGGATATTAAACAGGAATACTCTAAATCATGCATTAATTAACATTTTTGTAAAAGATATAAACTACAAATTTGATATGATAAAAGATAAGATTATTTAACATTTATGCCTTAAAAATGGTTTCAAAGCGCGCTATTTGCTTTCTTGCATATTATGCATATCTGGCCTCCTAAGTCGCGCCCACGGCCTGTGACGTCTTAAAGGTCATTCGTTCCGGCTGGTCCTCTAGGCTGCCATAGATTTACCATGTTAAAACGAAAGACTTGGGATTAATACAGGCACCTACATTGTTTATATTTAGCATGATGATACCCCTCCATCAAACCTAAACGGTAATAAAAAAAGACTTTTGACAAATTATGTATTTTGATGAAAAATAATATTTTATCTCCTGGAGATAAATCCATGACAGCACTCAAATGGCAAATACATTACCGGCTGGTAAATGAACTGTAAGCCATTAATATAGCACATACAATCATGATATTTGGTATTATGATATGTATTCACATTACTTTACTTTGCAAGTAAACTTTAAAAAGTAATAACGTGAGGAAGCTATTTGTTTATATTTTAAATTTCCATTTACCAGGCAGGTTCACATTGAATCAGCTGCAATTACATTATCAGTAAAACATTACAGGTTTCTCCAATAAGTGTATGCATATAATCATAGACACTAAAACAATATTCTTTCTTGATGATATAATTTGAAAGTTTTATTCTGGTTGTTAAATATGTATTGTACAGTAATTCAGTTGGTGTTGTGATTTAATTACTAGTGTATTACTATTAAGTTTAATCATGCAAACCAATCAGGCCGTTGTGGTAGCCTAAACATAGAATCGGTCTTTGTTGTCATTTATTTCTACCAATACTATATGAGCACCATTGCTAAATGTACGTTGTTCTTTGAAATAAATAATACCGGTAATAATAAACAATAATGAAAACAGGCGACATGTCAACTCAAACAGTGAATAGAATCCAAAGTTTGTTTATTTTAAAATCTTTTTATCTGTATCAGTCATGGACTAATATACAGGAAACCAGAACTGTTGAATGCCATTTTATACTTATTTGTCTTGTTTGTAATACCATTCGTAAAAGATATATTCCTGAATTTTATACAAGAAATCCTAGTATGTTTAAATTGATTCAATCATGTAACGATGAAAGTGTTCAGTTATTAATTTAAGGAAACTAGTTCTGTTTTGCTGTAGAGCATTTCAACACAGAAATAATATATTATATAATTAATTTAAAGATTCTCCAGCATAACTCAGGGATCGCGCTACCCATTCGCCAAATCGCCAATGTCGACTAGCACGCCAATCTGGAGAATATAGTTTGTAACCTGACGAAAAATTTGGCGAACTGTGTATATTTACAGGTCTATTTAATCATAGCACCATAAAACCCTGTTCATGTCCGTGAAGCTCATGGGCCTTATTCATAAAAAAAAGTGTAGGCCTATGTCTTCGTGTAAAACCAGTAGTTACGTTTGTCTTAAATTTACATTTACGTGCACAAGCACCTTATTCTCGAAACTTGTTGTAAACTTAAGTGTAACTTAGACGTAAAGTGAAAGTGACAGTCTCTGTTTTAATTTTTTTTTTTAACCATTTAGAATATATCTTGTACGTTTGTTTGATGCACACCACGCTCCATTCTTCTGATGCAACAATCGTTGCGTCAGAAGAATGGAGCATGGTGCGCATCAAACAAACGTACAAGATATATTCTAAATGGTTAAATATTTTTTTAAATCAGACACTGCCACTTAAATAGCTGACACTAGAAAGGAGCATGACAAATGCACTTCTATCACTTCTAGTGTTCAAGGTTGCCTGTACCGAGTACACTATCTCACTTCACATGTTATCCTATCCAGAACAGGAAGTAGGGGCTAAGGGTTTATAAAGTAAAGTTTATTTTAGCATGCCACTAGAGCAGATTGATTGATTTATGATCATCAGCTATTGGATATCAAACACATGGTCATTTTAACAGTTTTGTTTTAGAAGAATCATTGCCACCACATAGACTGTTCTTGTTGATAAGTGGAAATAGATTTTACATGCTTACATCACGTTGTTGATAAGAAGCAAGGAGTCTTTTATATACACTTTCCCACAGACAGAACAGCACACACCTTTTAGTGAACCAGTTGTGGACCATCGGTAAAACAGAAAATAATTTAGTGAGCAATTTAGACTACGTGAATACATTTGGTGATGTGATGTTTGTTTTATTTAATGACGTCAGTGGAGCACATTGATTTTTATCTTATCAATGGCTACTGGATGTCATACATATGGTAATTTTGACAAATTTTACAGTTTTTGTCCCACTGCCCCATTTCCTTTTTATCTTTTGAATTCCATCATGTATCTTTCCCATTCTGGCAGCTCCTCCTATTGTCATGTTTACACTGCCATCCGGATCAGGCACGGTTATTTGTGGCATTGTAAACGGGGTATTTCTTTCAACTCCTTTTGTTGTCCCTGTTAGAAGAAACCTGCTGCCGCTACATAGGCTACTGTTTCCAATAAGCAGCAACAGATCTTCTACATGCACTTTCCACAGACAGCACAGCACATGCCACAGCCTTTGATGAACAGGTTTTGGAGCACTGGTTGGAATGGGAAAAAGCCTAAACATTTGGTCAAAACTCTTCCCTAAACAATTTAAAGAGTGATAAAAAGGATAATACTATAATTGTTTATAGACCCAGTTCTAATCTGGTAGCCAATGATATAAACTTTGTGTTTTTATTACATGCACAATTCCACAGTGCATTATTAGATCAAAGAGATGGGATTTTGATGTGCAACCAAGCTCAGTGGATGCATGTTGAATAAACAAAACTCAAGACGTCTTTCAACCTCACAAGACTGGAGCGTGACCCATTTGCACTTGAGGAATTTTTTGTTCCAACCAGTGGTCCACAACTGGTTCATCAAAGGTTGTGGTATGTGCTGTCCTGTACAAAGATTGGAGTGTGATGTAGGTTAAGTGGTAGTGTGTCTACCTATGAAGCAGTCGGTAATTGGATCAACCCTTTTAAGTGGACCCATTTGTAGACTAGGCTATTTTCCATTCCAACCAGTGGTCCACAACTGGTTCATCAAAGGCCATCGTGTTTGCTGTCCTGTCTGTCGGAAAGTGCATAATTATAAAAGACCCCTTGCAGCCTATTGAAAATAATAGGAATTCTTCTAAAAAAAATTGTATTTAATTACTCCAATGGAGCACATTGATTTTCATCTTATCAGCTGCTATTCATATGGTAATTTTGGCACATTTTTTTAGAGGAAACCCACTGCAACCACAAAGGCTACTCTTTTTGATAAGCAGTAAGAGATCTTTTATATGCACTTTCCCATAGACAAGACAGCACATACCACAGCTTTTGTTGAACCAGTTTTGGGGTACTGGTTGGAACACAAAATAGCCCAAACTGCAGATGGATCCACTGAGAAGGATCAATCCCACGACAGACTGCTTCAAAAGCGGGCACGCAACTGACTGAACTACATCCCGCTCCCTCTTCTAAAAAAGAAACTGTCGGAGTGGCTACGTGTTTGCAATCCAATAGCCGATGATTAAAAAGCAATCAATGTGCTTAGTGGCGTCATTAACTAAAACAAACTTTCATATTATATCCAAGTATTTACTCAATCACCATGTCTGCTGTCTGATGTTTGTGTAGTTTAGAATCATCTCTGTCATACAGGTTTCCTCTTTTGTCCAGTATATGAATATTGTTAATGAAATAATGGTGTGGTCTGCTGTCATGCAAGCAACATTGACTGAAACTGATTAAAAAACATGTTGGACAGACTGATATTGTGCACGGAATGATATTACATCAGCGTTTCAATTGCAGTGTGTCTGTCTGTCTGTCTGTCAGGCATGATCAAGTAATCTGCGTTACAATCATACAGTGAATAGGTTAGTGTTAAGAATACGGTATGGATCATAGCGAGTAGACAGACGATTCCTTACCAAAGTCACTGGAGTTTGATTGATACCACATTCAGAATGTCTGTATTTAGATAATCCAATTATTTCAGAATTTATAAAGCATCTGTGCCTGTTCGTATAAATTATTTTTTTCCTTTTTTTTCCATCTTTTTTTCATGTTAAAAATATTTTTTATTTAGACAACAAAATCATTCAACCTATTTCATGGGGTCTGGCGTCTCCTGGTTTGTGCAATTCAAAAATGAAACTGTTTAATTCAAAACTGTTTGTATAAAACGTGGTATATCTACTATTACTGATAAGCCTATTGGTTACTTGACAAACAAATGTGGATGAGCAGTGTGTTGTGAGATTGATACAAGATTAGCATTGTCTGTATTGATAAAACAGTCACATGAAGACCCCAGTCAAACACAATTCAGCATGCATCGTGTGTATGCAACATGATGTTTTCATGAACTCACACTAATGATGTTCACTACATGAATACACAAATATTCAGTTTGTCTCATGAGGTTTGCATAATTTTCTGCTGTATACACAGAAATTAATGTTTGTTTACTCCCATCTCAACATATAGTCTTTTAATCAGAGGTAAATAGGTGTCAAACTACTATATTTGTGACGCATAGTCTTCAGAGGAAACCCACTTCATCCATCCTATTTCCAATAGGTTGGTTGGTTATATTTATTTTCGTGCTTACAACCAATTAAGGTTCAAGCACACTGTCATGGGCACAGCTCAGCTTCCTGAGCTGTCTGTCCAGAACAGATATTGATGTTAGTAGAAGCTAGAGAAACCCACTACCGCCATACTAGTGCGGTTATTCTTTTTCGATAAACAGAAAAGGATCTTTTATATGCACTTTCCCATAGATAGGATAGCACAAACCATGGCCTTTGTTTAAACAAGTTATGGAACCACTGGTTGGTGCAAGTGGAAACACCTTCCCATTGAGCCTTGCAGAGCACTCACTCTGGGTTGGTGTTGAAATATTCGATCTCAGTACCTACCAGCCTTAAGTCTGATGGCTTATCCATTTGGCTATGGAGACTGGTATTTCAAATAGGCAGCAAGGTGTCTTTTATACACTTTCCCATAAGCTTTGATGAATCAGTTTTGGACCACTGCTTGGAATGGAAAATAATCCAGAGAAGGATTGATCCGATGAGCAACTATTTCAAGGATTTGAATTCATTATGGGTTTAGTCAAAATTTCATCAATGTGGAACAATATCAGATGTGACATGATCTATATAACATGAAGGACATTCAGAAAATAATCTTGAACACATTGTTTCACTCTTAAATTGTTTTGATTAGTATACAGAATTTCCAGTAAGTATAACTGTAACATTTAGTAAATAATCTTGAACACACTGTTTTACTCTTAAATTGTTTTGATTAGTATACAGCATTTCCAGTAAGTATAACTGTAACATTTAGAAAATAATCTTGAACACATTGTTTTACTCTTAAATTGTTTTGATTAGTATACAGAATTTCCAGTAAGTATAACTGTAACATTTAGAAAATAATCTTGAACACAATGTTTTACTCTTAAATTGTTTTGATTAGTATACAGCATTTCCAGTAAGTATAACTGTAACAATCAGAAAATAATCTTGAACACATTGTTTTACTCTTAAATTGTTTTGATTAGTAGACAGCATTTCCAGTAAGTATAACTGTAACAATCACTTCACAAACAATTGGCTTTACATAATAATAGCAAGATAAAAGTTTACCATCAGTTGCATATTAAGTTGTTTTTATTTAATGACACTACTAGAGCACACTAATAACTTTTTAATCATCAACTATTGGACATCAAACAGATCTGAACCTAACACACTTAGTGGTATTGGAAAAAAAAAAATACAGTGTCTAAACCAGATCCAGTTGGAACCAACAAAATATGCTTGTTTAGACAAGTGCTGGTATAGACAGATTTGATCTAGTGTTATGGAGCTGGACGGGACTTTGAAATCATGCTGGTTTACACAGAAATGTGGATTAGACAGATGCTGGTTTACTGTATAGTTGAGAATATAGAAGAATCAGTGCAGATAGGTGAATCTTTCCACATCGTTTTTTTTAGATACTTTGATGAGCAATTGCTCATTTTATGTGTATCATTAGTTTTAGTATAGTGATTTTTGAAACCTGCATGGCAATTTCTGATATGATTGGCTACTAAAGACAATATCCCCCGCAGCATGGAGGCTAGTTAAAATGTGATACACATAGTAAGATGATAAGCAAGATATTAATGAATGACAGCAGACTGTTTATTACAATTAACATTTCCAGACAGTTTCGTATTAGTAGAACTCTGTCACTTTGTGTTGTTACAAGATATGCTTTTATTATGTCTGCTACACAAACATGGAATGGAGTAAAAAGTTTATTTTATTTAATGATGCCACGAGAGCAGATTGATTTTTATCTTATCATTGACTATTAGGCATCAAACATTCTGACACTCTTCTTTATAGGAAACACGCTTCTGCCACATAAGCTACTCTTTCCAATAAGGAGTAAGGGCTCTTTTACATGCACTTTTCTCCATACTGGACAGCAAATACCACAGCCTTTGATTTGGACGACCGATTGGAAAGGAAAATGCCCCAAACTGCATATGGGTCCACTAAGAAGGATTGATCCGATGACCAATTGCTTCAAAGGCAGACACACTAAGTATTGAGCTACATTCCGCACACACCCCACAAATTAATAAGTTTATTATCATGAAAAAATAAAATAATTGTTAGATTTTTGAAAATCAGGATTCAAAATAGTTGAGTCCATATAACCTTCATCAGTAATTCAGAAATGTACTGATGACTCCAGTAAGATGGTCAGTGATGCAACACCAAAAAGAAAAGTTTGTTTTGTTTAACGACGCCACTGGAGCACATTGATTTTTATCTTATCAGCGGCTATTAGACATTATACATATATGATAATTTTTGACACATTTCTTCAGAGGAATCCCACTGCTGCCACATAGGCTACTCTTTTCGATAAGCAGCAATATATCCAACATCAATGTGCCACATGTCACACATCAGTGTTTGGTGAATGAGGCAAGTAAACTGAGAGTTCATCAAGTAAACTCTTGGAGGAAACATTAATCTTCTTGTTTACCCATACAATAAACTTTCTCTGTGTCTATCTCATTAACTGTGATGATGCACAAACATCTGGTGGTCCATACACACTAAACTCTAGGAGAATTGGTTAGGTGAACACTGAAACATTGACTTGAATGAATAAATGAATGTATGTATGAATAAATGAATAAATTTATGAATGAATGTATAAAAGAATATATGATTAAAGTTAAGTTTGTTTTATTTAACAACACCACTAGAGCACATTGATTTAATTTTTATCTTATCATCGGCTATTGGATGTCATACATATGGTCATTTTTGACATATTTTCTCAGAAAAACCCCAATGCCATCACAGAGGTCACCCTTTCTGATAAGCAGCAGCAACAAGGAGTCTTTTGAATGCACTTTCCCAGACAAGACATCATATACCATGGCTTTTGATGAACCAACTGAGGGCCACTGGTTTAATGGAAAATAGCCCAACTGCAAGTCAACACAATGTTGTTTAATGTCTGAATTCAGAACTAAGCTGTTATAGCAGACACCTCTCCCAGGTGCTATTTATGACCTACACCATCCACTGCATCCAGGAGCCTTATTCACAAAGCACACTTAGGCTATTACGTGTACGTAAACCAATCGCAAGCTGCACATGATTTACACCGTATTCCCGTAACAGCTTGCGTGATCTTACATGTGACAAAATGGCTGCAATATTAGGTTTTTGTTAACTTTTGACTTCATATCTTCCCTTTTTTATTTCCTCAACTGCTCGTAGACACAGTGATGTAGTGTTGATTTTCCTACATATTTCTTGCCATACTTCTTGTTTTTTAAGGGTAATAATGTCACTAAATTTTCCACTGATAATATCGTAATCTTTCTCAATTAATTCCAATAAACCTTTAATTTCGACAACAGTGAAATGTTGCTTGTTTTTTTTTGGCTGGTTCTTCAGACATTTTCGTTTGATGAAAGTGATATTATTGTCAGTGCAGGGCAGTAGGCTGCACAAATTCATGGGGGGAGGGGCACATGAAGGTAGTTGTAGGCTTACGGATGGTAAAAGGATGTTGGAATTACATGTGTATAGTTCGCCTTTTTAACCCGTCTCCATGGTGAGCTCACTAACATGGAAGCTTAATTAATATGCATACTGTTCAGTTAAATAGTAAAAGCTGTCAGTTTAACTATTTTAACATTTATTTTGGCCCCCTCCCTGTGCAAATAACAAAGTGCTTGACTGATGCATGCACGCAATGTGCGAAATCGATATAGGTGCTTTGTGAATACCACATAACGCAAATGTGACGTGTACGTAACTGCCTCATAAGTGCTTTGTGAATAAGGCTCCAGAACAGCTAACTGCACTAAGACTTATCAAAATACTGATTAAATCCTTGTGTATAAGATGTGTCTGAAAAAGACATTCTCTCTATAAATCAAAAGTTTAAAGTTGTGATCGGTAAATAAACAGCGTGTGTCTTATACCATTATCTGTATTTCTTTAGAAGTCTTACATGCTCTATCAAATTCACTTCATAAATCACTGCAAACAGTTCACAAACAGTTGTGCTTCTTGTTTTATCCACTTGGTATAATGACACCTATTAAGATTATGTAATTATTATTACACAAAAAGCCCTGATCTAAATGATTGCTAGGTTTGAGTGGCAGAACTCGGGTGTATCTCTGTTTGAAACTCACTACCATAAATTTTATTAAAAGTTAACTGTAACTCTTGTTCAACTTTCAGATTAAACATGATTTATGAAATGTCAGATATGGTCATTCTGACACACATTTCTTTAAAGGAAACCAGATGCCACCACATACCGGTATACTGTTTCCGATAAGCAGCAGTGGTTTTTTATATATACTTTCTCCAAAGTCAGAACAGCACATACCATGGCATTTGATGAGCCAGTTATAGACCTTTGTTGAAACGGAAAATAGCCCAAAATCCAAATGGGTCCACGACAAAGATCGATCTAATGACTGACTGCTTTAGAACCGGTTGTAGACAACTGTTTGGAATGGAAAAGTCCTGTACTGCAAATGGGTCCACTGAGAAGAATCGATCTGATGACTGACTGGTTCATAGGTGAATACACTACCAATTGACCTATGTCTCACTCCCAGTTCTAAACGAAATATTGATATACTAGTATCTATAATGTACATGCTGGAAAGTATGTCCTTCAATAGACTTAGGGTTTCAAGCCAATAAACTGAGATTTGCAAGGATTGGATTTTTATGTTTATTGAGGAGGTTTTTTTAAGTGTAATGCTTGCAAGAATAAGATGTTTCTTTACTGTGAATGAGACAAATAAAACGTCAATAAGGATTCACAAAAGCAAGAATGCAGACTAATCTATTACAAGTATTTAAAAAACCTCTTTCGAATCAATAGAGAGCTGAGAAATGTTAAATGTGATCTATTAAAATAGACTCAGTTCAAGTAGGTGAACGTCAGCGGTCTTCAATGTCTGCTCAAACGATTGATGCAAATAGTGTGTAAAATGAATTAGCACAAACCAAACCCAATATGGATTGTTTGAACATTTTAGTACATATACTCTCACCGTACTAAGCCTATGGTTCATCAAAGGTTATTTTATGTACTGTTATGTATATGGGAAAGTGGACATAAAAGACCCTTGCTGCCTATCAAAAAGAGTAATGATAGTGGGTTTAATCTGTCATAAATACTGTATGTTTGACATCTTAACAGTGCTGATTAAAAATATGTTAGGTGTCATTAAACTAAAATTTCTATCATTTTTACTTGATCAGTTATGAAATGTTTAAGTATTTTGTAACTGATTGCTGTACCATTGTAAAGGTTGTAGAAAATAACTAATTGCTGCACCATTGTAAAGGTTGTAGAAAATAACTGATTGCTGTATCATTGTAAAGGTTGTAGAAAATAACTGATTGCTGTACCATTGTAAAGGTTGTAGAAAATAACTGATTGCTGCATCATTGTAAAGGTTGTAGAAAATAACTGATTGCTGTACCATTGTAAAGGTTGTAGAAAATAACTGATTGCTGTACCATTGTAAAGGTTGTAGAAAATAACTGATTGCTGCATCAT
>JAUTWP010169493.1:0-19930 GCA_033042655.1 Cyathermia naticoides | reverse complement strand
ACCCAGTGTTAATAAATTAGTGTTCTTGTTAAGGTAGTGGATTTGAAGCTGGTAGGTAATGAGATCGAATCTTAGTCGAGGCATTGATTTTTAATCTCAGTATCGAGTCCAACTCAGTAACCACGTATATTACACCGACCAGTGGTTCCATGACTGGTTTAACCAAGGCCATGGTTTGTGCTATCCTGTCTGTGGGAAAGAACAAATAAAAGATCCCTTCCTACTTATTGAAAAAGAGTAGCCGCACTAGTGTTGCGGTAGCGGTTCCTTTATTCCACTAACATTAATATATGTTCCGGACCTAGTGGATGACTTGAACCATAGACAGCGCCCGGGAGAGGCGTCTCCTATATAACAGGCTGGCTCTGAATGTAGACGTTAAACAACATGACCTGACGTTGGGTATTTTTTTTACTTTTGTACAAGTCACTTAAAAACACTACTACGTGGTTTAAATAGTGTGAATTATGTTTGATTAAGTTTGGTTCATCAAAGTACGTTGTATGTCTTGTCTTATAGGAAAGAGTAGCCTAATATGGCAGCAGTGGGGTTCCTTTTAAAATGTGACCATGAGTTTGACGTCCAATAGCTGATGATTAAAAAGTAATTAATGTGATCTAGTGACGTCATTAAATAAAACTAATTTTACTTTTAATTTACCCACGGGGGTTTATGTAATTTATAAATTATTTTGTTTGGCCTAGTGCCTAGTAGGGGTCACAGCATCATACATTAAAGAAGACATATTAAAATCAGGCTAGAGTGGACGGTGCTTCCCGTGGAGTTATTGGTGGCGTTTTAGCCGCCTGGTTGTTTATTTAGCTGGGTAAAATAGGGTCCGCGTAATCACCGCGGACAACCACCGTCTCATGAAACTATCAAAATAATGTGGTTTATTGTCACAGTGAAATTTAACTACGCCTTGTTACTCGATATTATTGTCTTTTAACAGTATTTCAATTACCATGCATTAACACAATAAACAAGGTAACATAGGTGCTTGATCATTTTAAATGGAGCTCTTTTTCTCTTTATTTCCTATAATTAAAGACATTGGTCTTTGTTCGAAGGTATGTACCTTGCATTATCAAATTATTCTAAGTAACATGGGCGCATGTTCATATTAAATAGAGCTTTTTTCTCTTTATTTCGTATTATTAAAAGCATTTATCTTTGTTCGAAGGTATGTACCCTGCATTATCAAAATATTCAAGATAGTCAAAGTAACGTAGGCGCATGTTCATCTTAAATGGAGCTATTTTTTCTCTTTATTTTGTATTACTGGTATTAAAGACATTGTTCTTTATTCGGAGGATTGTATCTTATATTATTTGTGTATTTAATGTACGGCATTTTGAAATATTGCGAACACGTGAACAAGCAAAAACATACAGGATGTTGTAATATAACTAACATAATTTATAACCTTAATTTTCATTGGCTACTTTATGAAGGAAATGTGGATGTTGGCGTAGTTTCAAAAAGAAGTCGGGTATATCATAGGTGACGTCTCGTCTTCTCGGTATCTCTACCCACAAGCAGATGTCCAGTCTAAATTGTCGGGTCGATCCTTCTCGGTAGACCCATTTGCAGTTAGACTACTTTCCGTTACATAATTTGTTCGATATTATTACTGTTCGATAAGCACCAAGGGATCTTTCCCACAAACAGGAAAGCACAAACCCTGGCTTTTATTAAACCATACATTTAATTTTATGCAACCACTGGTCGATGTAAGTGAATAAACCTTCCCATTGAACCTTGCAGAGCACTTACTCTGGGTTGCAGTTGATACTGAGATTAAAATCCCGTGCCTCGACTGGGATTCGATCTCAGTACCTACAGCTTCAAGTCAGATAGCCGGTAATAAATAAGCAACAGGACAGGATGTGTCTCTTCCCGTCCTGGGTAGGATGTCCGACAGTCGGACATCGTGCCCAGCACGAGCGTGCTTGAACCCGTATTTAGTGATGTGGGCACGTTAAACCTTTTTGCAGTCCAGTCCATGGTGTGTCTACATTCAGAATCAGAGCTAGGCTGTTATAACAGACGCCTTTCCTGGGTCTACGCCATCCACTTTGTAGAAAAGGATCAAGCAACCAACTGTCCACCTTATATAATTACTGGACGGCGGACGTTCTGCTTGAAAGTCTTAGAACCAGCGTCTCAACTTTCTTAATAAAACACCCTTCATTTCCCCGTGTTCTCTTTGACATCCATTGATTTCTTTTCTTTTCTTTGCCAGCACAGTCGCCTTTCTTTGTGATCGCTCTATGGATGTGTGGCCAGGTACTCAATTATTTTAAACAAAAATCTTTTCCGTCAGTATTGTCACACAGAAAGGCATTACAAAATCGTTTAGTTGAGAAAATATCCCGTGTAAAAATTATAGTGTTTCACGTATCTGGAGGGCGCAGTCATTGTGTTTTCCTGAGAACTAGATCGCGCATGGATACAGTTGCGAACAAGCTATAAATTATAGTTCCTTGCATGATGAAAAACGATGTTGTTGTAGTTAAAGATCGTTGCATGTCTGTTTGTCCGAAGATTATTATATTATTGTTATTGTGTTTAATTTATGAACGGGATGGTTACTGTTGTGAAAAATGAGAGACTTAACTAAGTGGATTTTTATTTTAACGACATGTATAAGCATACTGTTTAATAAGTGGTTATTACTTAAATACATATAATATATATTCATGTTTACGCTTAATAAATACGTCTAAAAGCAATACATATATACACGTTGTTTACAAAACTGATAAAAATATGTCTTTCCACTGATAGGATAACACATATCATTAACTTAATATACCCGGTCATGCTATTTAACGTCTACATTCATGGCCAGGCTGTTATGGCAGAAACCTCTCTCGGGCGCTGTTTGTTACCTTCAGTGCCATCGAGATCATAAGTTGACAATTATTGCGTATTTTATTATTAAACTATACTGTTTAGCCATTTAAAATGTGTTTTAGGAACATACTAAAACAGTATGTAGGTTTCGTTGGACATATTTTACCATCTACCAATTTTAGAAAGAAAAAACATTAAATTAAAATATTGAAGTGGGTATTTGGAAACACGAATTAATATTTTAGGTCTTAGAATTCTTATATTATGTCTCATTTCTAGGATTCAAACATATGCACCAAAATAAACTAGACAGGTTTTATTAGTATGTATGTGCATGTATTGTATCATTATGTTCAAATTCGAGGAAAGCTTATGTTCGAACCATTGAGTGTTCGAAAGATTGAGTGTTCGACCTATCGGAATATTTTCTATGGATTTACAGCAGGAAAATTCCTGGACTTTGTTTTTGGTTTGATCGTTCCGACTTCGAACCATATTTGAAAAACAAAATGCAAATACAGCATTTCAGTAAAACAAATACTTGCCTACAATCGTAATTAATATTATTTTTCATTTTAATAACCTGAAGAAGAAATTTTAACATTACGCAGCGAAATGTTTTGGGGTTTTTAATGTCTAAAATGCCAGAATCAATGCATAACATAATTCGGTGAAGTGGGATTACAAACGAATTCAAACACACTTCCCGACCCCTACACTTCCACCTTCACTCGTCTGATCCCCTCCAGTCGCCATTCCCCGCCAGTTTATGCGATAAATGGGGCACTTACATGCTTGCTTGACCACATGCAAACAAGGCGAATGACCCTTGACTGGCTTGACCGAGCGCACTTGAAAGGATCAGTGCCTGCTGGCGGACAATGCGACTCAATAAAACATCATATGGAAAGTTTCCCACATCGCCCTATCAAGTTCTCTGCTAATACTTACCAACGGATGTTGTAAATCCAGATTTATTTGTCTGTACGTCTGTCTGACCTCATTTACGTTAACGTGATTTTGTTCATGGGTAAACAGTTGGGTTAAATAAAAACATGTTGGTGACCGTCCTTTGGGATCCCAAAAGCCGTGCCCAGGGGAGGCGTGCTTGAATTTGTTTGTAAAATAAGCACGTAAAAACTATTTTCATTCCATTTCCGTCAAAAAATTAATGGTAAGGACAGGTGTTTTTTCTGGTATTAACAAAAAAAGAATTTTCGGTAATGGCGACCCTAATTTGCATATTGTGAAAAATGCTCAAGGGTGCCAGGGTAGGCATCGCTTGGATTTATTATTAGTACCACCCCTAGATATAAGAACTGCAAAAAATAACATTGGGTGAACTCTATTGGAGATCAGGCATGAGCTTGTACATGTAACTCCATAGAAATCCCGGTCCATTGGGGAAACTTGAATCTTGGACATCCTAGACTGATGAAAGGACTGCTTGAAAGTTGAATTATTGCTATTACGACACAGTTTTAACCACTTTAGCAAAATAAAAAAAATTCAGGTGCGTTCGCATTTTTCAGGCACGGGCAGGGACAATGACCAACAGTTTTTATTTATTTGGCCTTATCAAGTACGCTATCCTGTGCTGCCAGTCCAAGTAATGGAATTACATGCCCTTCACAGCTTGTTTGAAATTTGGGTGAATATAATATGTACGTATGAAGCGGTGGCTGGATAATACCATAAAATGCGCTCTGAACATAGACGTTAAATCACATGACTTCAACAGACCACTGGACCTCAATTCGTATATCAAAGGTCGTGGTGTGTGCTGTCTTGTCTTCCACAAAACAAATTTTTCATTTTGTTTGTCAATAGGTTTATAGCTTGATAAAGATATATATACAATGTATATCAATGAATTACATGTCAGAAAAAACATGGAACAAACAGTAGTGTGGGTGGGTACACAGACAGACAGATAAATAGACGGACGGGTATAGAATCTACAAGCAAGGTTTGTTTGAATCAGTCGTGTTGTGAGTCACATATGCTATATGTTTGACACTAATACTAATACTGCTGATTACAAAACAATGTGTTGAATGTCGTTACACAAATAGTCCTTTCTTTTCTTGAGATGTGGGATAATTACTTAATTTAGTAAATCGTCTTCGTTGATCGTATTTATCAATCATCTTCATTTTAGAAGAAACTAAATAGCATTTAAATTCTAGCAGGGTATCATTAAATTTAAAAACTATTTTCTGTAATCGTTTTGTCTCGCCCTAGCAGATCAGACGAACGTAAACAATTTTTTATTAGATTTAATTTTTAAATCGCAAGCCTGTATGCTTGGATGGTAACTATAACAATCTGATAAACAAAATATGTTAATTATTTTGTCCTTTTAGCACGCTTACTGAGAAACTCCAATAAAATCTTAATTACTAGTGTTATAAACTTTAAATCATTGTCCTATGAAGTAACACCATACGACCGTAAAATCAGAACGTTAATGAAGAACCTTAAATCAGCAACAACTGTAACTGATTGCCTCATCTCAAATCAGTTAATTACTAACGCTTGACAGTAATTAGTTCGTCTGGTTGTAAATTTCCTCTGTTTGTCCTTCAACTGCAAACGAGACGTTGAGGATTAGGATTTGCGTAATAAACCCTCCAGCCAGTTGTCCTGTGTCCAGTCGCATTAAACTGAGGTCTAAGTGTCTGGATAATCCTGTTGTCCGGGCTGAGTGGGACAAAATCGATGTGGAGCGTCCTTCAAGCCTTTAAATCAAATCTGTAGTTTGGTTATCGTGTTTATGTTAACACTGACACAATATACACAGTACGGCCATTTATTTCCGCTGTGGATGGAGTTTTTATAAGGTGATCGGGCAGGCGTCAGAGAGACTGAACCTAGTCGGGTCTGGACGAGACAGTGGCGTTGTGTGTAATTGATCGGTGCCTGTTTTGTAATGGTCTCAGAGTATTCAGTAAGTTTGCTTTCCCATAAATGAGGAGATACGGACGGAACAGAGGTATTTCTGAACGTAGCATTGCGATAACGTTCACGTATTATATAGGGAACAATCCTTTGTTTCTATACTTAGAATACTGTTAGGAGTTGGAGAACTTTCTGTGTGATAACAAACCCGCTGTGAGCGGCACGAACTTCGGTGGAGTGGTGGATGCAGAGGGAAGTTGACCACGCGCAGACGATACGAAGAAGCAGACGGGCGGTAACATTTGGCGGGAGAAGTTGTTACGTAGCAGACGATTCTTTTGATGACTGGGCTGATAACTGGAAAATTTTGTTCAGGTATATTATTTCAAAAATAGAATGTATTATTCAGTTTTAATATAAAGACAAAGGTTTGTGTGTGTGTGTGTGCGTGCGGAGTGAAATGGAAATATTTTAACGTGCTTACATCACTAAACAAGAGTTCAAGCACGCCTCTCGTGGGCACAAACTCTGCCAAAACCAGAATGTGTGTGAGTGTGTTTAAATATGAAAGCAAAAAATATTTATTATTTAAAATCCAATTTTGTCAATCTTGCATACCTTTTAAAAATGTTTTTACATGTATTTTGTTTATTTTGTCGTTAGCATACTGTTAACAAAATATAGAAGTTACTCTGGAACAATAAGAAATTAATTGAAGATGCACATTTAGTCGGAAATAAATAGGACAGTGTATATAGCCTCTATAGTGTTTTAGACATTAACCTTCAAATATTTTAAAATCTTAACATACCAGAGATGTGAAAATTAAACACTATGTTTAATATAAAAGATGTATAAAATAACAATCATTATCTTTTCATCGTTTGTTGGTCTCGAAATAATAAAAGTTTAATTTTGAAATATCAAAATCACGCATTTCGTCAGTATGTTAACAAATGTTACTGCAACGGTCTGTTTTTGTGATGTAAAAATGGCTCACACGTTCTAAATTACCAATGTTGCCTGACTTGTGTGTTAAAGCTTGTGGTATGTGTTGTCTTGTTTGTGAGAAATTTAATTCAATTCAAAATGATTAACGTCTACGTTCAGAACCAGACTGTTATAGCAGACGCCTATCACAGGCGCAGTTTATGATTTTAGTCATCCACCGCATCTGGGACAGGACAAATTGTGAGAAAATTCATCTAAAACAGTCAGCCCATATTAGTTGTTACTAATCTAAAAGAGCAACACATGTGGCGAAACCAGATTTCCACTGTAGAGCAAGACAGCACATACCACGGCCGTTGATGAACCAGTTATCGACTACTGGTTAGAACGGAAAATAGCTCAAACTGCAAATGAGTCCACTGAGAAGGATCGATCCGATGACCGACCGCTTCACCGGCGGACACGCCACCATTGGAGTTATGTCTCACTCTCTACTGCAAACAAAGAAGTTAATAACGCACAAAGTCGTGACCTTGGGACATGGAAAAAAGTGCACTACATGTATCTAATAAACCCATGTGCTTCGTTGCAACTTTCTTATCTGAGTATCTGGGCTAAATGTTACACTCATGTCAAACTAACGAACGTTAATCACTCTTAAATAAGCTTTCCTAGGCGGCTACCCGTTTCAGTTCGTGCAGTTTTTGTGTGCCCTGTCACATTAAAACCTGATCAAAATTGTCAGGTCGGGGTCTGGCTAGGCTACCCGCTGCGACTTTCACCGCTAGTATCTCATTTATCACAAAAGCTTCTTAATTACGCCGGCAAAAATAAAATTTCCATTTTCTTTCGTTTAACAATGACCCGAGACCTGATCAAATCGTTTCTTAGTGAAGTTGAACCTGGTTTCTGGGAAGCCGCGTTATTCAATGTTTATAAGAGACCAGACGAATTTCATTTGGTGTGACTAGATTTTAAAGTTGCCCATCTACCTGTAACCATTTCCTCTAATAACGTATTTTTCTTGTTAGTCGTTTAGCTAGTGTAACGTATTTTCGTTTATCTATTATAACGTATTTTTGTAGTTATCCTTTGTAATGTGTTTTTCTTGTTATTCATTATAACGTATTTTTGTTATCGATTGTAACGTATTTGTGTTATTCATTATAATGTATTTACGTTGCTATCCATTGTAACGTATGTGTTACTATTCAATGTAACGTATTTTTTATTATTCTTTTTAACGTATTTGTTCCTATCCGTTGTAACGTATTTGTTCCTTTCCGTTGTAACGTATTTTTCTTATCCATTGTGGCGTAATTTAGTTATATTAACGTATTTCACGGTATTTTGCGTTTTTATTATTGTTCATAATCATAGGGCCACTAATAGCAACATAATCACGTTTGGCATACTTTTCAACATTCTAATGGAAATGAGATTCCAAGTTGGGTCTATTTTAAATTTTACTTTTATTCCTTTTTCTAGTGGGTTTTTTTTTATGTCTAATTAAAAATGTCAGCTTAAATGATTAATTGTCTTTTTTGTACATAGTCCTGATTTTTCCTTCGCTCTCGTCTCGTAAATATGTCCAAGTTTTAATTACTTCCTCTAGGAAACACCCATCTCACCGAGGTTACACAGTTACTTCTGTCAAAGCCACGTCATTCTTTTAACAAGTGTGAAAAAAACGATGAAACAAAATATCTTGCACTCTTTCAACATACATATTTTAAAGGAAATTGGAAACTTTTACCTATTGTAAGATATTTTTGTGTGGGAGCGTGTCCCAATATTTTTTTTTTGGGGGGAGGGGGGTTGATGCAAATGGACTTAATATGGTGCTTTCAAAAAAATTTCATTGAGATATTGTACACTTTGCTTATTAGGGAGTTGGGTGTGGTCCTGTCGGTAGCGTGCCCGCCTTTGAAGCGGTCGGTCATCGGATTGATCCTTCTCAGTGGACCCATCTGCGGTTTGGGCTATTTTTTGTTCCAACCAGTGCTCCACAATTGGTTCATCAAAGGCCGTGTTATGTGCTCTTCTGTCTGTGGAAAAGTGCATATAAAAGATCCCTTGCTGCTTATCGGAAAGAGTAGCCTATGTGGCAGTAATGGGTTTCCTCTAAATGTGTCAAAATTACCATATAATTATGAATGACGTCCAATAGCCGCTGATGATTAAATATCCAGTGGCGTCGTTAAACAAAACAAACTTTACTTTTTCATTCATATTTCATAAAAATTTAATTGACAGTTCACTCTTTATAAAGGGTAATGGGAAAGAGATACGGTGAACTAATCTAGATCTTAATAGCAGAAGTACTTAGTACTTGAACAATGTTAGTGTTTAGGCATCTGTCTGGTATTTATTAGTCACCTTGGTAAATAATGGCATAGCTCATAGTTCACGTGACTTTGAGAAAAACTGGGGGAAAACCTGAACCAAATGTAGAATATAGTTACATACTTGACGTAGGTCATTTTATACTATGGTAACTGGGTAGGAATAGCATTAACCTTTTTAATTAAGTCAAACCCTCTGTGGTTTTTCAGTTTTAGATACTTTCTTTTTATATATGTGGCATTGGAAACATAATTTTAAATCTTATATGGATAATGGAACAGGATTTATAATAAATTCCCTAAAACAAATTATACACTGGTGACTAGGTACCTTTTTTATTCTAACTAGCCCATGGGTTTTTTAATCTCGACTTTTAAAAGACTAACTTCCACATCAATTTGTATGACGCTGTTACGACTTTACATGTATATTAATTCTTACAGACTTTTATTTGAGTCTTTATATCCATTAAATAAAAAATTACATCACAGCTCATCTACAACTATAGAGTGGCCTCCCTTTTCCTGTTAGACGTTTTTATGAATGACGTTTTGAATACGAGCCAAATCGTTCAATTTGTTGTACCCGTGCGAACACACATACCCGCTCTTGAACAGGATCAATTACGAAGACGAGCAGCAGAATTTACACTCAGCTACGTGCCTGCCACAATGGCAGACGATGTACGCTTTTATACTCCATCCTCCAAGCTTGTTTGTAAACACCGTGTACAACACACACGCCAAAGAGACCACGTAAACTGAGTCCCCCGACATACAAGCCTGAGCAAATACGCGAGGAAGCTGTGTACACGTTGTTGCATGGCCTGCGTCGCCAACGTGGCTCAAATAACTATTGTCTACACAAATGCACGACGTATGGACCAAGCAGAGGACAAACTGAACAGAACGGTTCAACCCTAACATTTACTTTTTTTTCTTTATATGTTTTAGTCAGCGTTGTCGGGTTGTTAAGTGACTCGGGTACGAAACATAGAGCAGTTAAAAGGTTAAAAGTCTTCGTTGTAAATTGAAGCGAAGATGTCGTGATAGGTTAAAACAAAACAGAATTGTACATACACATATGCACGCACGCACGCACACACACACACACACACATACACACACGCACATACATACACGCACATACACACACATACACATACACACCGTCCCACATACGCGCGCGAGAGAGAAAAAGAGAGTACACTTGCACACACTGAACTATATTTTTATTAATACAGTATATTTATATTATTTTTAAGCAACATAATTATAAAAGGCTCGCTGACATATTTTGAAAAGTATTATATACAATTTATTAATAATTATTAGTTTTTTTAATCTAAATTGCACTTGTTTATATACTAGTATTTTATTACACTTTAAATTTCAGTTCTTTATATAATCATTAGTATTAGAGTTGTTTAGAAGACACTGAACTTTTTAGTAGCCTACATTTATTACAGTCCAAATTGAAAGAACAAGTTTTAATGGGGGTTAGGAAAAAACATAGGGGTGGCTGTCAATCTTGTTTTGTATCCCCATCATTTTGTCGGGCGCTATGAACAATGACTTTAAAAGTTCATAAACATTTGTTCCGATCCTATTTCACAACTACAATGATTCATTTACAATGAACTTCTTTAAAAGTTCATAAACATTTGTCTCGATTCTATTTCACTACTACAATGATTCATTTACAATGAACTTCTTAAAAAGTTCATAAACATTTGTTCCGATCCTATTTCACAACTACAATGATTCATTAACAATGAACTTTTTAAAAAGTTCAAGACGGATTCATCGGCTCGTATTTTACGACGGGTATCAAATTTTATTTTCCAATATCCGCGAACCTCACTGTGTTAGTAATGATCGGCCCTTTCCTCGTGTATAATTGGGAAGCCAGACTTGATGGCTCCAAAAGTGACAGACGGAGGCGTCTAGATCATACAAGAAAATTTAATGATGCCATTGCTATATCCCAGTCTGGTCTTGCTGGTCCGTGCTCTCGAATTTGACTGTAAGGAAACGCACACGGTTCACAAATATTGGGAGAGGACACTTTTGTTATGGGAGTGTATTCACTACCACAGAGAAAGGCCTCGTACAATGCTCTATCCACTTTTCATTTGCTATCATTACGAGGCCTTTAAAGCAAGCCCTTCGTGCATGAAAGAAACTTATTTAAACCAACAAAGAAGGAGCAAAGTTAATGTAGTAGAAGCTAGTTGGCTCAAAAAATGAAGTCTGCATAATCGACGTTGGTTGTACGAGGACAATAAAAACCGAACGCAAGAATTCTATGTCATTCATGCTTGTCTTTGCTGTATCAAATTGCCATAATTCGTTAACACCAAAAACGGAATAAACTGGAGTGGGTTCTTGTTAGCTATTAGCATATTTTGATTTAGATATTTTCTCTGTTGCGTCGTTGTGTACACAGATTAATAACGCTAAACGAGATAATGTGTGTACTTATAAATGAGATCAGTTTTAACATGTATTCAGTTTACTATGTATGGAGTAGGATTCAGTTAAGTGTTCGTATTTCATTCACGTTTTTTTATTCCGTTCTTGTTGGTGCCTCATTGATTTATATATTTTAAAAATCCTATATATTATAAGTGATTGGGTGATTTATATAAAGAATATTAAATAAGTGCTTCAGTTATTTTTATAAAGAATACTAAATGAGTGATTCAGTGATTTATATAAAGAATACTAAATGAGTGTTTCAGTGATTTATATAAAGAATACTGAATGAGTGATTCGGTAATTTAAATAAAGAATATTAAATGAGTGTGCAGTAATTTATATAAATAATACTAAATGAGTGTTTCAATGATTTATATAAAGAATACTAAATGAGTTTCAGTGATTTATATAAAGAATCCTAAATGAATGTGCAGTAATTTATATAAAGAATACTAAATGAGTGATTACGTGATTTTTATAAATAATACTAAATGAGTACTTATTTGCTTCTTTTTTATAATTATTTAATTTTTTCATCTACAATATTTGACATCTAATAAACCTTTATTGCACAATCATTAAAATGAAAAAAACATCGCCAATCCGAAGAATAATTTTTTAAAATCTATTTTGTGAAAAACTAATGACATGTTCATCGAAAAAAAGAGCACCATTGTGTATAACGAAAGAATGATAATTATACAGGTAGATTGATAATTCCCTCCTATTACGGTTTTGAAAATCCCAACAACAAAATTGTAATGATAACATTTCTAAGAAGAGAAAAAATCATTGTAACAGAAAAAGCATAGAGTAAAATGAATTTAACAATTTTATAAAATATCCATCCCTTTAGGATATTTAAACATCAGTGGTGATTTTATGTAAGAAACGTGTCTGCGTGGTCTCCATTGGTAAATACAAGGTAATGGATATTTTAAGTACTGCAACAGCCCATTAAAAAGTGTCATAGATCCTGCGCCATCTCGTCCATTCACACCTAAGTTTCACACCACTCCCTTGACGTTCCAGGCCCGCCGCTGGAAACTATCTCTAATGACAGCCTGTCCCTATTTGAGATCGTGCCTTCCCTCAACCGGGGCAGCCCGCATTCACTGGCGACTGCCCTCGAAACCACTCCCTTGACGTTCCAGGCCCGCCGCTGGAAACTATCTCTAATGACAGCCTGTCCCTGTTTGAGATCGTGCCTTCCCTCAACCGGGGCAGCCCGCATTCACTGGCGACTGCCCTCCCATGGGTAGCCAGCTTCATACCTAAATGATCAGCAATTTTCGCAGCGGTGACGAAGCTTCAAAAGGAAGCCTATCAAATTGCCAACTCCATTCAAAGATAGTGTTTTGCTTTCAGGACTCGTAGCGTTCATTATATTTTTAAAGTCATTACATTGTTAGCGATGTTCTATCGCTCCTTGTGTTATAGACTTTAGGCTAGGTTCTGGTTGAGTATCTGCGCCATAATTATGCAAATTTGGCGATAAGGCTTTAACGTAGAAGGTCAGAGATTTTCACAGATTTCATACAATTTTCGGGTGATAATGACAGCCTGACAGACTCAACTTTGTGGCAGAACTGACAAATTGCTGGGTGATTATCTCTCTTGGCCTCTAGTCCCATGAAGTATAAACATCCCTGACAGACGATCACTTGGCTAAACATTAGCTACTGTGCACTAGTTAGCATAAATGACGCTGTTTTGTTCAGTTGTGTTTCAGTCGGCTGCTGGATCTTGTTCGTTTCAGGTTGGTTTGGGGCTGGGAGTGACAGTGTGTTGTAACTTGTAGTGTGGCTGTTACATGTACTTTAAAATACGGTATTTGTTTTAATATCTTTGGTTAAAATACATTACGTGTTTAGTATCTTTGGTTAAAATACGTTACTGGTTTTAGTATCTTTGGTTAAAATACGTTACTTGTTTTAGTATATTTTGTCAAAATACCTTACTTTTTAGTATCTGGTTAAAAATTTAATACATGACATGTTTGAGTATCTTTGGTCAAATACGTTACTTGTTTTAGTATCTTAGGTCATTTTTAGATTTCTTTTGTTTTTAAGTTAAATAGGTTCACATTGTGAGTAAATTATCTACATAAAAAAATTGTTGTGTTATTTTAAATACATAATACGTAACTACGTGTAGTAATTTTTGAATGTTTGTTAGGATTTTGTTGTTGCTTTGGAGCTGTTATTATTTGTTTTACATATAATTTTTGTTAATTTTTAAAATACATTTACATATGTAATAAATTAGCATGTTACTGTTAGGTTATTTTTAAATGATTGTTTTCTGTATAAATCTGATAGATATTATTTTCAATAATTTAATCAATGTTTAATATACCAAAAACGGGTGTGATCTTAGTAGGTTCATATCATATCAACTATTTTCCCACAGAAACGCGTAAATCTCTTGCATTAAAAAAATCCTTAGTGTCGTAGGAGCGCACATTTATTCTAACGGGTAAAATATATTTTTAATCATATGGGTGTTTTTGAAATAATATAAATTATTTTTAAAAAGCATATTCTAAGCTATACTTTCTATAATGTTTATTTGCAATTACTAAAAATATTGAATTAGACGAAATTACTTTGTATAGGATAAAGACAGAGATAAGCCTTTGATCACAATAATAGTTCAGATTTGCAAGTTTATTAAAATTGTCTGTTAAACGCGTTAGCTATGAACATGGTAATTTAATCATATTATTAGATTTATTATTTTAAAGTTCCACTATGATGCATAACCTTTTTTATTTAGCAAATATATATATTTTAAAATCCATGTTTTATAACTGAGAAATCTACGTGCATGTATTTTATGTTATTTCACGAAGCGAAGTGATATAGAGTAACCTCCCTTAGTAGCTCGCGGTATTTTGTAGCAGACGACAGATATTTGCTCATTCGGCCAGCGCTGTCGAGCAGACGATACGCGATAGCCGTGAGCTGCTGTAGTCCGCTAGATTTTCCAGTGGATGGAGATTTTATGTTTTAAACTCTTGGCCAACTTTATAGAGATATTTACAGCTGATTTCATGTATTCATGTATTCTTACAGGGGACACACTTTTGGCCTTAGAAGCTTGAGCACACCCGACCTATGTTTGGTGAACTGAAAGGCACAACACAGAGGTCTCAGTGAAGCGGAAGAGATATAGTATATCAGACAGGTTTGCTGCGCTCAACGGCATAGCTGAACCGGCCTTGCTTGCAGTAAGCAGGGATAGCATTCCCTCTCGTCATTCTGCCACTTAGCAAAGACACAAGGATTCTGTGCTTACAAAAAATGTTCTTTCTCGGAGTGTGTTCGGTCCGGGAAACTGTTCCGTGTGTTCCTATGGGTTGACGGTGTACAGTGGAATGGATTCATCGGTGATTCAGATGAGCTCTCGTGCGATGGAGCGCGTGTTTCAAGGAACGGTTCACACTGCTTCGCTAGCGGTCTGTACCGTTCTCGTATTGTTTGTCGTCATTCTCGGATCGTTCGGTAATGGAATTGTTATTCTGTCCGCAGTGAAATGTAAAAAAATGAGATCTAACTTCGACCTGCTGATCGTCAATCTAGCTGGAACAGATTTTATTCTTTGCACCTGTCTCTCCCCCGTCTTTCTGTATTTATTATTCACTGACCCACCTACGCCAAAGTTATTCTGTGGAAGTTTTTTGTTTCTCGGTACAGCATGCGGTATGCTGTCGTTATTAACAATAGTAACTATTGCCCTGCATCGCCAAGCTCGTGTTGTGGGGAAAGCTAAAGGCAGCCTCACACCGATGAAAACCGCGATGATCTTGGGAGCGATTTGGTTGCTTAGTTTGGGTACGGCTTTAGGTGGTACATTACATGTGACTTCCAACTGGGACGATTCCTTCCAAAACTGCCAGGTGATAATTAACAGTCCGAACATGAGGACACATAATTTTGTGTTGTTCTTTGTTTGTCCGGTAGTGACTATTGGTTGTGCTATAATATCGTTCTCATATATAATCATAGCAAGAGCGGTAAACAAACAAACCAAAGCTCTTCGTGTAGCTAGTATAACCACTAGCATCTACAAAGGTCCAAAAATTAAAGTTCCAGTGGATCAGAAACTATTACCAGAAACAAAACCGAGGGAGAAAGGTAGGAGAATAATATATTCTGGACGACAGTGTCCTTGTTGCAACGGACAAACTGTTCTGGACAAGGAAAACAAGGCGATCACTATGTGCCTCGTGGTTATTTTCACCATCCTGCTATGCTGGACCCCTCTTGTTATTTCTCAGTTTGTTGAACTCCTAACTGGAGAATCAATCATTCTTTATCAAGTGAAATTGTGTGGAATAGCCCTTGTGTTTCTAAACAGTGCGCTTGATCCGTACATATACGGACAGCACAACGGACGGATCAAAAAGAAATACAGACGTCTTTTGTGGGATTGTATTCGGTGTCACTGTAAACCTGTGACGAAATCGAGACTTGTTGCTGCCACAGGCAAAGTGCAAACAGCCAAGCAGAAGTCTAACTCTCAAAACGACCAAGATACTCGCACGCTCAATTTAGCTTCACCAAAGCAAGCCCAAAAGTTTGTGGATAAAAGTATCGACCCAGGCAATATTCCCACACAAAGGACCTACACATCCAATATACTTTTATACCAGAGTAACCCAGCAACTGCGGGGAAGACTCCGTGTGGTGCTGCGCTTAGAAAAGGAGGAAGCCAAGTCGGGGACATTCAGTCAATGATGCATGATGTGAAGAGTTTTGTTCACAAGTCGTGCTGTCATACTGGCAATCCAGACGATCAGAGTTTGATAGATTCCTGACATCAGCCGTGAACGCACGCCACAGTGTCAAATGCAATACTATTACATGTATTATTATACATTCAGGGGTTATATTTATAGAACTACCAAAGCTTTCATAGTGTGTACTTTCAGCTGTTTAACAGCTTACTTATACACAATATGCATATTCTTTTAACGTTTTTATATAGTATACAACAAAATTGTCAAACCTAAATACAGATACTTTAAAATGTTAGGTAGGGCCTACTCTAAAATGTTTCTATTTCAAAGTATGTTTTTTAGTATTGTTGAACATAGTTTTTTTTGTAATATGACTACCAGGCGTATTTTTTTTAAATATGGTATTTTTATCTTGTCTATTTTCACTATTTGATTTCAACTGAAAATGTTATATCTTACATTATTATAGGAGCATGTTTGCTTTCCACATGCAAATCCAACTTTTTTATCAGTGATTCTGAACAAGAGACAAACATTTAACACTAAATTTAGTTTAACACTTAGAACACTAACATTAGTTCACGTCAGTTCATCACGTAGGTAGTCTCTTTAAATTATACTCAATCACTATGAAAACGCACAACTTAAAATGTTTCTTAATTTCTGGTCAAGGAAATTAAAATCGCTGAATACTAGTACCCGGTATTTCAAATTATAATAATGATAACAGCAAAATGTGTAAACATTGCACGTCGTAGAATTGGTTGAATTACTGGAATGCATTTTCTGTTTAATAATTTGCTTAAAACAACATGTATCCGCTAAAATAGTTTGATTTACTAAACAACATATCCAGTTTAATAATTTGCTTTGAAATATGTATCCGCTCAACAATGGGTGGTGCGTTTTCAGTCTTTGAGTATAAATAAGACGGGTCAAAAATAGTTCATAGCTATCACAGAATGCATTAAAAGTTACTTTTAATATGCAATCGTTCCCATCTATAATTAATTAAGATTCTTCTTTCTCAAAAATGGTTCTTTGATGTTACTGATCAGACCTATTGGGCAATCTCTCACTGCATCAAAACCTTTAACTCTAAACTTGAGAAGAATCTCCTAAATGGGCAAAATTCCATTTGATAATGGAAGAATAAAATGGAAAAAGAAATGAAAAATCTGTTCTAACTTTAAAATATTTTACTTTGTAGGACGAGCGTTTAAGAATTTTATAAAACTACTACTAGTATTAGCGAAATGTGTGATGCTTTAATCTTTGAAAGTAGGATTACCAGGTATATTTTTAGGGTAAAAATAATAATACTGTATGCAATTTGCCAATATTGTGTGCTATTTGCATATATTGTATGCAATTTGCCAATATTGTGTGCTATTTGCATATAGTGTATTCAATTTGCATATATTGTATGTAATTTGAATATATTTATATGTAATTTGAATATGTTAATATTCCTTATTTTAAATCTCTAAATATTTCTTCCATGCTGTGCTGCAGCATTCCAAAGACCGTTCCTAAAAGCTTTGGTTGTTCTTTCAAAATTGGCTCTCGTTACCGTGGCAACCTTAAACAACACATGCTCTTTGAACCTTTTTCCAAAGAAGATGTATCATATTTCTACGAAATTTAGCCCGTAATCTCCGCGCTAATCCCATAAATACACAGCAATCTGTAGACAAATCTCCGACAAAGTTTAAACAGTATCGAATGATGTTTGGCCGCCAGAAAACTCGCGAACATGTCAGAAAATATTTTTGAACATTTTATGTGTTGGTTTATTTAATGGTAAACCTTCGTTTATAAAAATAAATAATATGTTAGTAGCAGGCCTAATTCTCAGTATTTTAGTAGATAATTGTGTTAGGTTTATTAAACGTTATTTTCTTATTAAATTTATGATTTAATTATAAATAATTTGAATTGTATTGTTTAAAGCGGCATGAACAAAGTTGGCATGTGTTTAGCTGAGAATAGTTCACTTGTTCATGTACATTGTATGTATTTAACTAGAATTTAAAGAAAGTCCTACATATAACTGTCATCCTGATGAATCTGTTGATGAATTTTAGTAGTCGGTGAATTATATAATAATTTATATTTCTGTATACAAAAGAAAAGAAAAAACTTTTTTTTTTCTTTTATTCAAATTATTCCCAAGCATTATTTGATATCAACGTCCAAATTTAACAAGAATAATATAATTCCTTAGCGTGATGATTTTGCCTGCATGTTTGTTTTTGCTTTTGTTTAAAGAATCATTACAATTACTTCCATTATAGCTTACTTGGATCGCTGTTTCAGGACCAGGGAACATTATTTACGTGCTAATATCACAAGAAGTTTCAACATTTTCTTTTATTAATATACATTTAAGGTTGCCATGGTAACTACTGGCTTCTGCTATAACAGCCTGGCTCTGAACGTAGACGTTAAACCCCATGACCTGACCTGGTGACTACTACTGTTTGTTAAAAGAGTACCTAAGTCTGGTGATTAGTCATTAAAAGTGCAATTAAAACTGTAAATATATCAATTATAATGTATGTGTATGCTGTGAGCGTGCTTGTGTGTGAGTGCGTGCGTGCGTGCGTGCGTGTAGGAGATATTCAATGTTTCATGTTCTGACAATGTGTGTGAAAGATGGGTTGACGTTTTAATTTTAAAATGTGCTGGATATTCTTGATATTGTTAAAATTGTCAATCTTGCTCGTTACACAGTATGCACGTGTTGTCTGTAACAATGCATGTGCGCGATGAATATGTAATAACTTAAATACCTTCATATGCATCTTGTGTGTGTGTGTGTGTGTCACTGTGTCACTGTGTCACTATGTGTGTGAGTGAGAGATAGTGCGTGTGTTTGTGTGTGAGAGAGAGTTTGTGTGTGTATGTGTGTGAGAGTTTGTGTGTGTGAGAGAGATAGGGAGTGTGTGTGTGAGAGATGGTTTGTGGGTGTGTGAGAGAGAGGGAGTGTGGATGCGTGTGTGTGTTTGTGTGAGAGGGGGTGTGTTTGTGTGTGTGTATGTGTGTGTGTGTAAGAGAGAGAGTGTGTGTGTGTGAGGGTGTGGGTGAGGGTGTGGGTGTGGGTGAGGGTATGTGTGAGACACAAACAGCCATTGGAACGTGCTATTGTAACAGTATTTCTGTAAATGGTTATTATGTGAGATGTGTAGGTGTACAGACTTATAATAAAGTGTATGTACATAAATGTATAATTCAAAGTCTGTGATGAGAAAAAAATGATAAACATTTGCTCATGATCAATTTAGTTGTGTTCTTTGTATATCTATAATTAATTTAGTCAAGTTTTTAGTTTTAACTTGAAGGCAAAATATTGGCAGTTTTACACATAAAAAACACAAATACAATTACCATCAACAGGATGTTAATTTACGACGCTACTTTAACGCTATTTGGTAACTAATTTCTGCTTTAGTATAAAAACAACGTTAGAGCAGAGATGTAATAGTTTTAACAGAGAAACATCTATACTGAAACACTTTGTAAACGCAACACTACATTTCATGTAGTTGGTGTTGCACTTTCAGTATTTCCGCCCGCCTTTGAAGCGTTCGGTCGTCGGATCGATCCTTCTCAGTGGACCCAACTGCGGTCTGGGCTATTTTCCGTT
>JAUTWP010169482.1:0-10349 GCA_033042655.1 Cyathermia naticoides | reverse complement strand
GCTAATTTACAAGAGGACGCAGAAATTGTTGATATAATTAGTAAAGATACAGATATTGATAATAAAAATAAAGAGATCGAGGACGAAACAACTGAAACCGATATTTTAGATATTATTGATGGTGTAGAATAGGAAATAGGAAAGAGGAAAAAATGGCAAAATTAACAAATAAAGTAGCGAACCAAATTATACAGGCGGCAACAAATAGGAAAGGTGCAAATTTAAAGAATTTATCTAAACCCGAATTAGCAGGTTTGCCTGAGGTTTTAGTAAAAATGATAGTTATAAGCACTTTTAAAAAGAGATTAGGAGAATATTGAACCAATTTATTTACTGAACTAAATTCTTTAACCGACGAGGTAGGAGCATTAAATAAAGTAATCGACGTAGGTCTTTTACAGATCGACGCAGATAAAATTGAAAAAGCGGAGGACTTATTGCCAAATTTAGACGCAGTACCTGAACAATATGCTGCTACTTTTATGATTAATATTAAAAAAAGAGTTGAATTGATGATATCTAACGACGTCTATAAATTAGCATTTACCTCAATTAATGCTTTTGGAAATTTCATAACAGCTTTAAAAAATCAAATTGGAAATACTATATATGTATTTATGTATGCAAGTATTCAAAAACAAATAGCATTATCTATTAAGAACTTTAAGAAATTACCAGCAGGAACATTACCTGAATTTGTTAGTGGTATTTATAATGATATTGCTGCCAATGTACCATATTCAAATACTTTAAACTTGGGGGAAAATAACGCTACAACTGCAACACAAGGTAAATTAATACCTTGAAGCGGTGGCGGCGGAGTAGATAAAGAAATTGAAACAAAAGTTAATACTATATCAATGAGTGTAGGTAGTGATAATGTTGCTAAATTTGATGATATGAATATTATTTTAGAACCAGATATGCAAACAAGATTAACACAGGAATTATCGCAAACTTACCACTCTAACTTTATTAACTTACCGCAAAAATTTAATGGTGTAATTAATTTTGATAACCAAATTGCAACAGATTTAAGAAAAAGAATAGAAGCAGCCGGAAAAGATAAAGCGGACTTTCTAATGTTAATAATTGATAAATCAGCATTATTTTTATCAACAAGAATTGGGACTTTAAAAGAGCAATTCTGAGCGAAAGGTGAAGGAAGCGGACTAATGCAATTAGTATTCAGTTTTTGAAAAACAATGGCAGTTATTCCTTGATCTAACGGTAGATTATATTTTGGTGAAAAGAAAACACCTACTACACAAGCATATAAAGACGTAATAAATACTATTTCTGATAGTTCAACAATTACAAAAACAACTGACCCTAAAAATTCAAAAGTATCATTAAATGTTAAAAAATAAATAATTAAAACAGGAGACCAATATGAAATTTAAAATATCAAATACTGGAAACCCATTTTATAACAAAGGGGAAAATAAACCCCTTTTTTATAACGCCATTTTAGCGAAAAAATGAGGTTATGATTATAATCAAACAGTTCAACATTGTAAGGAATTATTTATTAATTCAATATTTCAAGGTGCAACTGAATATAATGGTGAAATTTATCAAGTAATTGACTATTTTACTTATGAAATTATTATTGAACGTGCAGGAGATAAAATTTTAAATAATAGATATGTAGAAATGAGATTAACAAATGAAAGTTATGCTAAATATTATGACGTAATAAATGCTGAGTATATTAATGAAGGTTTTGTAAAATTAACTATTAAATGCGATTTATGAGTATCATATTTTGAAAAAATTGTTTTTGATAAAAATAAAGAAACTGAAATAAATAGGCGATTAGTTAAACGATATAACGAACAAGGGAGTATAAATTTTGATATTAATAGTGATAATCAAATACAAGATAATTTTAATGCCGTAAAAACAATAAGAACGGGAGAACCAGCTACTTATAATTTTACAAAAGAATTTTTAGATTATAGTGATAAACCAAGACAACCACCATCAAAAAATGTTGATTATACTAAAACAGAATATGTAGAACCTGATAAATTTAGAAAACTATTTAATGTTGGTTCAAAAGATAACCCAATGTATTTCTACGGAATATTTAAATCAAAAAAAGGTTTTTCTAATTCCAAATTTTTAGATATTCCTAATAATTATGAAATAGCACCTATTTTATTTGGAGAACAACCACCAGACGCAACTTGATGGCAATGAGAACCACCAAATACTGGTCCTATGACTAATTCTTGGAAAAATAATTATTACGATCAAATAGCAAGAAATAATAATGATGATCTATTAGATATTATTGCTTTACCTTTTCCACCACCTAATTATATATTATGGAGAAACCCTCCAAATAGTAAAGATACAGAAGGAACCCCATATTGGACTAATTACCAAATAGGAACCTCAGGAGATAATGCACCTATATGTTTTTCAACAATTGGAGCATTAACAGGTTATTTTGATTGAAATAATTGAATTAATGAAATAATGGGTAATACTTTTATAAATGATAAACCTGATACAGTTATTAATAAACTTAATATGGTTAAAGATAGAGTAAAAAATGCTAAAATAGGAGATATTTTTAATAGAGAAAATGAACCAATATTTTTTCATACTGAAATTACCGATTATTGCATTAAAACACCATTAGAAAAGTCCCCACCTATACCTTTAAATTATGTAGATTATAAAAATTTTAGGTTTCGTTATACTTATAATGGTGCATTTTCACTAATTTTAATAAGTTGATTAATATATAATGAATATGATTATTATAAATATACTATTCACTCATCATTACCATCAGCGTCTAATGCTTGAAATGATTATATTAATAAACATAATTCAACATTTTTAACAGGTATTGGTAAAACAGTATTTAGTGGTGTAATGAATACAATAGGAGGAGGAGCAAAACTAAGTCAAGGAGATATAACAGGCGCGGTTTCATCAGCTGGTTCATCTTTATTTTCTATATTAGATATTACTAATTCTGTAAAAGAAAAAAAATTACAAGCAGATCAAAACCATCAAAAAGACGCCCAAGAAAGCGCTGAATTTATGACTGTAATTAAATTATCTAATAACACTAAAATAAAACCTTTTCTTGGTTCTTTTAATTGATATTTACCGACTGATAATATAATTGCAAAAATTATTTATCATTGCAGATTATTTGGAAACCCTATTAATGAATTACAAAAATTTAAAGATTGATCTAATTTTCAAACCAGAATATTTTGAGATTATTGAGAAATTAAAAACCCTTATTTTTCTTTTGAATTAGATGATATACCACAAGGTTTAGATGATTATTATAATGAAATATTAAAAGAAATTAGATTGTTTCCAATACAAGATGATGGAACAACCAAATTAAATGATTATAGTTTAGAAAATTGAGAAATTGAGGTTATAAACTAATGTATTTTGACGCGAAAGAATATTTAGAAAAAGATATAAATTTTTATTTATTTATTGGTAATAAATCTATAGGTAAAACATATTGAGGAATACATTATATTATTAATAAATGATTACAAGATAGAGAAGGTTTTGCCTGAGTGTTTAACACACAGGACGAGGTAAAAGATTTCAAAAGCGAATTACTTAATTATTTAAATAATTACAAAATGCCTATATATGATCTAAAAAATAATAAAAAAATTAAAATTGAAACAAATAGATTTAAAATAATTGGTTTTAATGTATGAGACCTTGAAACTAATGAAATATGAGGTAAATTAGGTAGTATTAATACTCATCATAAATTAAAAAATCTACAAAATTGCAAGACCTTAATTTTTGATGAGGTTGATAATGGGAACGGGCAATTAAACAGAGCTGATCGTTTTGGAAAATTTACAAAAATTATTTCGAATATGGAGCGAAAGAAAAAGAATTTTATGGTATTTTGTTTTATGAACGCGGAAAGCAAAGATAATATTATTTTTGATGGTCTTAGTATTAAATACAAGGGAGAACCAAAAATTTTATGTTTAGGCGGCAAAGGTTTAATTATTACATTGCCAAAATATAAATATTTTAATCAAACAGAACGCGACGATAGTTTAGCATACCATATAATGCAAAATGATGAGAAAACCTATAAAATGGCATTTGAAAATACATTTGCCAAAGATGATGATCGATTAATTACTACTACTAATAATATAAGACCTAAATCTTATTTATATGACATTGTTTATTTAAAATATCGATTAACTGCCTTTTTAGATTATAATAATAATATGATAATTGACCGCGAACATTTTAGCGGGCAGGAGACAAAAATGCCTGTAATTACATTATCGCCAGCTGATACAATTTGAGAACAACAATTACCTAAGTCGTTAAAAGAATTAGCAGAAAAAATTAGTTTTCGAGTTCGAAAAGGAACAATTCAATTTACCACCTATTGAATTAAAGATATAATTTTAGCGTGGTTAGTACAGGTCGGAAAAGGAGCAACAAATGAGTAAATTAAGCGAAAGACAATTAATATTATTAAATTCTACTTTTAAAAAAAGTGTAAGTTCTTTAATAGCAAAAAACATTACCGATAAAGATAATAAAAATAAACATATGCTACCAGTTTCAGGCGGTAATTTAATACCGATCGAAATGTATAAAAATTTTATGGACGAATTCAAAGATAAGCAAGAATATTTATGATTTATAATATACCAAAGATATTTTACAAACTTATATACTATTGATAATGCTAATACACAAGAAAAAAGCGCATTTAAGAATTATTTAATAGGTTTATTCTGATTTGGTTGTGGAGCATTTACTTGGCACAAAGACAAATTATATAGCTGAGGAATAACACCTACCAAAGGCGACCCAAATGGAGATATTGAAAAAGCGAAAGTATGAAAAATAGGGTTATCATTAACTGCAATGGGAATTCCAAAAGACAACGGTAAATTTTGACCTAATGAAAATATAGTTTATGGAAAAAATGGTTATAACGCATTGCCAACTATTATAAATCTGGCGCATATGATTAAAAATATAGATAAATTATTACGCGCATTTAATACAAATATAACTTTTTCAGCAAAGAAAATTAAATATAAAGTTAGAAATAATGATAGTTCAATTATTAGACAAGAAATGCAAATTTTTAACGACGTTGATACAGCTATTATTGGAGAAATTATGCCCGCAAATGATACAGATATTAGTAATATTATGGAGGAATTAAATTTTAATACTGGTGATAATTTATTAGAACAGATTAAATCATATATTGGACTAATGCAAACTTATCAAGGTATTTACTCGAATACTAATTTTAAAAAGGAAAGAAATATTACTAATGAGTTTAAAGGCGATGAATTAATGACTGAAATACAACTTTTAGATATGCGCCAAGAATTAGAAAAAGTAATTGAAAACTTAAATGAGAAAAAAGGAAGCGACTATATTTTAGTTTGTAAATTAGATGAACTACAAGAGCAAGAAAGCGATATAGAAAATGATTATATCGACGATGATGATGAAAAAGAGGTTAAATAATGAAATTTAAAATAGCAATAACAAACGAGGAATTTATAAAAATGTATGGAAATTTGCAATCGCAATACCCCAAAGTAAATTTTATAGACCCTGCTAAGACATTTTACCAACCAAAAGATATTTATATTTGATTAGCGAATAGATATACAGATAGAGTAATTAGATATGGTAAAAAAGAATTTTTACGATATTTTGAAAATATATTATTAAGCAAATTACCAGAATTATTTGTGGCGCAAAATGTTTATTTAGACGCTATGATATCATCTATAAAAGACGCTAAAACAAGAGGAGTAGTTTCAAGCGCTTTTGCTAACAATTATTCTACAGCTGCTACTTATGCAGGAAAGGCAATACAATTAACAAAAGATGATAATGTTGCAAATAAAGGGCAAACAAATTCCCAAAGTAATGCGGTTGATTACGTATATGATATTTTAAAAGTTATTAATATTAGATTAGAAAAACCTATTGAAAATTTTTTAGACGGTTTTAATGATTTATTTAAACAATATTTAACAGAACAAGAATTAGAAACAATAGAGGAAAATAGCGATTTCTTTAATAATTTAATAACAGCTTTAAAAGAAGGTAGCAATATATCATTTAATATAGATAAACTTAATGAAAGATTAACAATTAATAGTCATAGTTCAATTGATGATACATATTTAAATTTAATAGATATTTTAAAAGCCTCATCAGATATTAACCTTAATTTTGATGGAGATAAAAAACAAATTGAATTTGTTTTAAACCCTGATGAAATATTAAATAAACAAAATATATATAAAAAAATGAAAGATATTGTGAAAACAACACAGGGACTTATTTATAAGTTTGATGATACAGCGCAAACTGTAAGCATTGATATATTAGACGACCAATTAATGAACCAGAAAAATATTTATAATATAATGAAATTAATATTTTCAACCTCCGACGACTTTGATTTAAATTTTGATGATGATAAATTTACATTATTTTTAAAATTAGCGAAAGCGTATGCATTGAAGGTAGATTTTGATGAATTTAAAGATGAGGTTGCTACCAATTTAAAAGCACTTGATGATAAAATAACAAGTGATGAATATAAATGGGTAAATGTTCCACTTGATAAAATTTATGATTTTGATTATACTGGTGTAGAAAAAGTTAAAATAAATGACGATAATATAGGTGTATTATCAAAACAAAGTAAAGACGCCGTTGAATTTAATTATTCAAAAACCAATTTTGACGCGAGTGAAATATGACATTGATTTGGAAAATCAGATTTAAACCCTTTTGAATTAATTGGTTATCATATAATCGTTAAAGATAATAAGATGAATATAATAAATGATAAAATAACTAAATTTGAGGTATGGAAAAAACAATAATGGAAATAGATACATTATTAAATTTAATTGACGTTATTAGCAACAACGTGCTATTATTAACAGGAGAGATATTTTTAGGAATATGGCTGTTAAATAACTATAAAAAATAAAAGAGGTTTATATGAATAAAACCAATAAATTTAAAGGTAATAAAAATTACTACCAAGGAAAAGTCCAAAAATATTTTAATATGAGAGTGCAAGATTACCGAGCAATGCAATTAAAAGAACGGCAATATAAACTTAGACACTCTAAAAATAAAAATAAAGGTATGACAATTTCCATTAAAAAAGATCTTGCAGTGGCAAAACGGTTTAGATCTCAAGGAAAATTAAAATTATCTTATAAGTGAGAAAATAGAGCAATTCAAAAATTAGTTAAAAATAAAAATACTGATATTAGCAATATTATGGAAATTATGAATAGAAAAGTAATTGCTAAGAAAAAAAGTAAAATTAGTTTTAAAGAAAACGGTAGAAATTGAAAATATCTTTTTTCAGGTTATGCAAGATCTAAAATTATTGAAGGTATTGCCTTAAGACCCGAAAATATTAAATTAATGGTAAAAAATAGTATGAATAAGAGAACATTAAACCAAACCTTAATTGAAATAGGTCGTAAAATGAAATTAAATGTTTCAGCCGTTTTATACGATAATCTTAAAGAGGAATACGAAAAAGCGGGAGGGCAACAAGCAGCTAATCAACCTCTTGCAAATCAATCAAATGAAATTAAAAGCTGATTTATAAAATTTCGGGCGCTCGACAACGTTTATAACCGCATAGACAAAGCAATGCAAAACGTAATTAAAAATAACCGAAAACCTAAAACAAAATTTGAAAAGAAATTGGTGAAACAATATGTCAAGCAATATAAAAAATACGCCAAAAAGAAAAAAGCGAAAACAATATAAAAATTATTATATTTTTGATTTTGAAACCACAGGAAAAAAATTTTTTGATAGATATAATAAAGCAGAGGTTCGTATGATTGCAACAAGCGAATTTATTCAAAAAGATACTAATTTTACTAACCCTAAAATCTACACCCATTTAGATACAAGAGAGTGGTTAAATCATATATTTAAAAAAAGAAACAAAAGTGTCGGGTATGCTAATAATCTTAGAAATTTCGATGGGGAATTTTTAATATCTATATTAAGAGAAAATTTAGATCTGATTGATGAACTTGATATTAGCGATATTGACCCTGAACTTACAAACCCTAATAAATTAGCATATTCATCTCAATTAAAAAATTTTAAAATCGGAGATAAAGCAATAAAAATATTAGCAACCGATAACCATAAAATAATATCTATATCGGTACGTGCAAAAAATGGTAAAGTATTTTACTTTCGTTGTCTTTTAAATTTACTTAATATGAGTGTTAAAAGTATGTTAATCTCTTTAAATATGCTAAAACAAGTAAAAGAAATTAAAGATAACGAGGACTATAAAGTGTATGACACTACTAAGAAAAATTTTGCTCGCCAAATGAAAAATAAAGCATTTGCAAAGAAAAGAACTGAATATATAAAATTAGATATTTTAGCGTGTTATAGATATATTCAAAAAGATAGGAGAGAAAACAAATATAGTCCTTTCGAATACCATAGACGCATACCTTTAACCTCCGCCAGCCACGCCTGAGAAACAGGTAAAAAATTAGTTAAAGAAACATTTAATAAATATATTTTTGACGATCTTTTTAAAGGTTATTCAGTATGCAATCTACACCAAACAAAATACCATAAAGGTAAAAAATGTTATAAAGACAGAGAATATATAACTCATTTAAGTAATGAGGACTATATGCTTTTTTCTCGTATGAGTAGGGGAGGTTTTACTTTTTTAAATGATAAATATAGAGGTTTATTAAACGATAATGTTTATTCAGCTGATATTAACAGCCATTACCCATCGGTATATTCAAAATTTAATTTACCTTGCGGAACACCTAAAATTCTAAAAGAAATACCTGAACCACAAATAGGTAAAATGTATTGTGTTCTTATTTCTATTAAAAGTGCTTATTTTAAATATGATAGTAATATATACCCGCCAATGTTGCCAAAAGGTTTAAATAATAAAATTAAAGGGCGTTATGTAAAAAATTACAATGGAGATCAAGGAGAAATCGAATTACTTATTTGAGAAAATGAATACAATTTATATTTAAAATATTATTATTTAAACCACGAAATTAAAAGAATTTTTCATTTTGATAAAACTAATATTATTGCAAACTCTTTAACTCCCCTAATTGACGCTAAATTTAATGCTAAAACAAGTGGCGAAAAACAAGGCGCAAAATTAATTATTAATTCTTTTTATGGAAAATGAATTGAAAAAATTATAAAAGATGGAAAAGATTATATTTTTACTGATAAAAATTTAGAAATTATTGATACTTATAATGAAAGCAATATTAAAGCGTGAAAATACCCACCAGTAGGAAATTTTATTGCAGCGCAAGCAAGAGTAATTTTATATGAAAAAATTGAGGAATTAATAGATAATGAAGCAACTATTTTATATGGCGATACTGATAGCATTAAATTTATATCTAAAAACTGAGAATTAATGACAGGCATAGGTAAAAATTTAGGTGATTGAGATATGGAGTGGAAAGATTACCAATTTAAATATTTAGCACCAAAAACATATATGTATCGCCCACAAAATGGTAAGTGATTATCTAAAATGAAAGGTTATAACAAGCAAATGGAATATAAAAAATTTAAATTTGGTATGACGTTAATAGATCGATTAACAGGAAAAAGAGTTGATGGAGGAAAAGTACTATATAACTTGCCATATACAATAAATAAAAATATTAATTTAATTATTTAAAAAAAACTTGACTTTTATTTAAATTTATGTAATAATATAACTACAAGCAAATAAAATAAAAAATAAATTAAAAAGGAATTAAAAATGCAAATTAAATTAGGAATTAACCATATCAATAAATTAAAAAAAGGAGAATTAATTGATCGTATCAGTACAATTGCTGAATATTTAAATAATCAATATATTAAAGAAAATGGAATTAATGCCTCTTATACAATCAATTTATATTCAACAATATCAGAAAAATATACAGTTAGCACTAACGAAAAGGGTAAAGCGTTTTATTGAAAACAAACTAAAGATAGAGTTGATGATTGAAAAGTAGGTAGAGAAATTAAAACAAATTATTTACCAAATTATTTACTAATGAAATTTTATAAATGTATATTAGGCAAATTAGATCTAATTGAGGCGATTAGAATATTGAAAGGTTTTGAATAATGGTTATATCTGAAAAACAAATGCAAGCATTAATAAGAATTAATTTACAAGATTTTTATAAAGTTGAAAAAACTAAAAGAGCTGACGCTGAAAATGATATTTATATTATTAAAAAAGCAAATATAAAATTTAGAATTGATAA
>JAUTWP010169471.1:0-10350 GCA_033042655.1 Cyathermia naticoides | reverse complement strand
TTGCTTATTATCGAAAGGAGTAGCCTATGTGTCGGCAGACGGTTTCCTCTGAAGAAATGTGTCAAAATTACGATATGAATGACGTCCAATAGCCGCTGATAAGGGGGGAAAATCAATGTGTTCGAGTGGTGTCATTAAATAAAACAAAACTTTACTGTTTAATGACACCCTAGCACTGTTCAATCAGCGCCTATTAGTTGTTGTTGCTTTTATTGACACCCCAGCACACTATATTTTATTCTAGATATTGTAGCTTTAAAACAAACATGGAACATCTATTCTAAATGATTATACATTAAAATATGTCTAGATATTGTAGCTTTAATTATATTGCTGTGAAGTTACGCATACATTTAAAACAAAATTAAAGTTGCAGTGTCTGTTTAAAAAAAATAGTTTTAACCATTTAGAATATATCTTGTACGCTTGTTTGATACGCATCAAGCTCCATTTTTCTGACGCAACGATCCCACTGTACCATATTTAAGTCACGTAAATAGCGCTACGACATAGCGATGGCGGACAGGTGGCGACCAGCCTAGCAGATTTATAGCGTATTTCGCGTAATCTAATCACGATATAGCAAATCGTTGCGTCAGACGAATGGAGCGTGGTGCCCATCAAACAAACGTGCAAGATAATTATATTCTAAATGGTTAAATATTTTTTTTTAAACAGACACTGCAACTTTAATTATATTGCTGTGAAGTTACGCCTACATTTAAAACAAAATTAAATTCAACAGTTGAGTATTGGCACGAACATTCCATAAACAAACCATCAATCATTTCTAACATAAACAAAAAATTAACATAAATTGATAAATATGTTTTATTTTTATTTTAAGAATGATTGATGACCGGCGTAATGGTGTTAATTAATTCTATGTGTACGCTTTAGAATAAACCCATCTGTAGCTTGAGCTATTTTCCGTCCCAACCAGTGCTCCACAACTGGTTCACCAAATCCCGTTGTTTGTGCTGTCCTGTCGGTGAGAAAGTAGGGAGCGGGATGTAGCTCACTCGGTAGCGTGCCAGCATTTGAAGCGGTCGGACGTAGGATCAATCCTTATCAGTTGAACCGTCTGCTATTTTCCGTTCCAACCAGTGCTACACAGCTGGTTCATCAAAGGTCGTGGTATGTGCTGTTCTGTCTATGGGAAAGTGCATATAAAAGATCCTTTGATGCTTATCGAAAAAAGTAGCCTATGTGGCGACAGCGGGTTTCCTCTAAAATGTGTCAAAATGACTATCATGAATGTCCTATAGCCGCTAAGATAAAAAAAATCAGTGTGCTCTAGTGTCGTCGTTAAACAAAACAAACTTTACTGTGTGAAAGTTCATAATTATAAAATATATATCTTGCTGCTTATATACTAAGTTATAGGAAAGAGTAGAGGGTTTCCTCTCTCTTCTACTAGGAGTGGGACGTAGCTAAATCGATAGTGTATGCGCATGTGAAGCTGTCGGTCATCGGATCGATCCTTCTCAGTTAACCAATTTGCAGTTTAGTCTATTTTCCGTTCTAACCAACTGGTTCATCAAATGTCGTGGTATGTGCTGTCCTATCTGTGGGGAAATGGATTTTTAGACGCTGCTTATTGAAACCAGTGGCTTATGTGGCGGCAGCGGGTTTCCTCTGAAGAAATGTGTCAAAATTACAATATACATGACGTCCAATAGCCGATGATAAGATAAAAATCAGTGCTCTAGTTGTGTCGTTGAACAAAACTTTACTTTTAACTAATCTAGTAGCCTAACCGAAATACGTTATATGTTCTCAAGAACAAGGATAAAGAACTGTAAGTCCGTCTGTTACCTAATTCCGTTATTTATGCACTCGAGCCTGCTATTCTGCTGTGAATTGTCACAATGCACCCTATGTTTTGCGTGACCCAGTTCACTCAGTAAGAACGTATTCACAGGTAGTAAATTCATTATTGGTCTAAACACCCCGCGCAACCAACCCAACTTTGGTTTGATGAGTTTTAAAAGTAGTTTTTTTTATTTAACAACGCCACTAGATCGCATTGATTTTATCTTATCATCGGCTATTGGAAAGTAAAGTGTGTTTAACGAAGCCACTAGAGCACATTGATTTCTATCTTATCAGCGGCTATTGGACTTCAAACATAAATAGTCTTCATAATTTTAATGTAACTAAAACAAACTTGGAATATCTTTTCTAAATGAATCAATATTAAAAATGTTGCAGATATTGTGGCTTAAAAACAATCCTGGAACATCTATTCTAAATAATATTCTAGATATTGCAAACAAAATTAAGATTGTTTTAGTTAACGACGCCACCAGTACACCACATTAGTTTTTATCTCATCATCGGCTATTGGACGTCAAACATAAATTATGGTAATTTTGACACATTTCAGAAAAAACCCTCTTTTTGATAAGCAGCACTTTCCCACAGACAGGCAGCACTTTCCCACAGACAGGCAGCACTTTCCCACAGACAGGACAACATAATTATTATTGGCCTTTGGTCAACCAGTTGTGGACTACTGGTTAGAACAGAAAATAACCCAAACTGCAGATGGGTCCACTGATAAGGATCGACCAGATGACCGACCGCTTCACACGTATACACGCTACCGATTGAGCTACGAATCGCTACGTAGATATTGCTAGAAACGTATTTTTTCGGTTGTTTTAATTCCTTTCAAGGATTATAATTATAGAAAGTGTATATAAAATCATGAACTTTCTACAAATTACATAAGTTCAAAGTACAGATAAACCAAAGTTTTTCTTAATAAAAAAATAAAAAAGTAAACTTTGTCTGCAGACAATGTTTACGTTTTGATTCTTTGTAAATTCTTTGTGTCACGGTCTGATTTTGTTGCGTGCTCATTTTGTATTTTTGTAATTACACATGCGCAAGAAAAATCCAAACAATGCAAGCCATGGTTCCAAACATGCATCAAAAACGTGTGATACGGCGTTAATCTGAATTATTAATTATAACATGTTGTCAAGAAAAGTTTACATTCGTAATAATTATAGCATCTAAAATTCTTAAATATAGACAATCCCTTTTATATACGTAAGACGATTCATAAATAACATTTTTATGATTTATGTGTGCTGCCATTGTTTTAACTGTAACATATTAGTTGTTATTAGATATTTCAGCATACAGTGGCTCATTACATTTTTATTATTTATATTGTTTGTATTTATATATTGCATTTTATTCAGTCGTAATTAGACTAGATTTTAATGAATTATCAGTCCGTCCGTCCGTCTGTCTGTCTGTGTAATCGATAAATAAAACGTCGGTAAATAGAAAATACAATTCTAGTACCGTTATTCCCTAATCACATTTGAAGGTGTTTTTTTCATATAATTATGTGCAATAATATTACAATAAAATAGGCTAAATTGTTTTATTGGTTTCTTGTTGCCGTCATTCTGGTATTCGTTGTAATTGTTTTACCGTTATTTGGCGTTATTGTAATTAAAGTCACTGTTGTAGTTTTTTTTAATGTGCCGAAACATTTATACCCAATAAGATCATGTACATTATTGCTATTCGTGTGGCACACAGTATTATATTACTGCTACAATACCATGTTTATTCATGTTTATATTTGTATTATAATTATTATTTGTACTACCTTTTCTTTTCGGTTTTTTCTACTATTACTTCCCGTCCTGGGTAGGTTGTCCGGCATTGTCGGACATCGTGCCCAGGAAGGGCGTGCTTGAACAATTATTTAGTGATGTAAGCACGTTAAACCTGTTTCAGTTCCAGTTCTATTATCATTATTTTGCACCTGTTAAATTCCGTCCTACCATTGTAAAAGATGTCATCGTATGTCGTAGAATACGGCCTGAGTGTATTAAATTCTTGTCTTGTCTGGTCTTGACTATAAAACCGTGAGTCGTGTTTCAAATTACTATGTGCACGCTATCATGTCGCATATTATTTAAACTGGGCGAGTGGAGGTTTGTCGTTTGATGTCGATGTCACTCATTTTGATACCAGTTCTTAATACCTTAAACAAAATCCACCGAACCTTAGGTTAAAAAATATCTTGGCTTTGAATTGGTGCATAGCTTTTAGTGTTTAATGTGTCAAAAATTACACCCTCGTCTGTCAATGAAAAAAGTAAAGCTATTCATAATTATGCAGACAAAATACAAACGAAATCATTGAAAATAAATATACTCAACAAAAAAAAATAATGCCAGACAAAAATATTAATTTTGTATTCTCAATTTAGAAAATGCTCACGAATAATAATAATATAAAATTATAATAATATTATTAATATTAATATAATAATAATCCAAAAATTTACAAAATAAAATAATAAGTATAAATAGCAGTAATAATAATAATAATAATAGTAGTAATAATTATAATAATAATAGTACTTATAAGAAGGATAATGCATGTAATAATAATAATAATAATAAAACAATAAAACAACAACAATAATAATAATAATAACAATTAAAACAAATATAGCTATGAAAATATACACACAACAAAAACATGTTTAACTAAACATCTCTTATTCTTTTTCAGGTACCCACAATACGTGTATCCCTCCGCCGCGTATCTGACGTCACAGGGGATGCTAGCTGCCGTTCCGCACTCACCATTGTCTCCATCGAGCGCCACGACGACACAGCAGTTCATTGACTACTCGTCCGCCTATGCCGCCCAGATTTCCGCCGCAGAGTATGCGGCGTACCCCTATACTACGAGTTCAGCTGCAGGGTACGCGATGCCTACTGCGTACACGTATGCAGTCCCGCAGCAAATTGCTGCCGGTGCGTCTGGACATTTCGCCCACTTTCAGCCGCAACAAATTCAAGAACGAATGCAATGAGAGGGATTCTCAGAGGTTATTTCTCCACAAACATACAGCGTACGGACTCGAAAATAATGACACACAGAACAATGCATTAATTATGTTCTTAAGTCCGGAGATTGTTTTTTTTTTTTTTTTTAAAGCTGGTGCACATAAAGTGATGACGTCACTAGTGCACCGCGGCTGAAAAAAAGAAATATCTCTTCGCATTCAGGAGATAATTAATTCGCTAGAAAGGAAGGATAGAACGAAAAAAGGATTTATTAAAATAAAATAATGATGGATTAGAAGGAAAGTATTGAGAATGGATTCTAAGTGGAAATGAGTGTAAATAGAAATATATGTGTACTGATGTTGTGACCCATCTATGACGTCAGCGTTGTATGTGTACTACTAGCCATGTCATTGTTCAAGAAGATGTTGGGTCATCAGCATTGGAAGTGTACTACTAGCCATATCGTGATGCCCATTGTGTCCGTCCCATTGCTTCGACTTGCCGCGCATGCGTCAAACCTACATGATATATGCATATATATTTATGTGAATATTTTAACCATGTCATAACAATTGTTAATATAACCATGTGTAGATATAGACTATGCAATACATTAATTTAGTTTAATCGGCAGACGTCGTTTACCAACTGTAGAAAGTCGTCTGCCAAATACTACTAGTTTATTTTTAAATTCATGTACCGCAGATTTCTGTTTTAAGTGCTGAACACTGATCACGTGACATTTTTTCTAAAAAATAGTATTTAACTGTTAGACGACTATTTATAGCTTTTTGTATTTAATTTTTTTTTCTAAACATCTTTTCTAGTTTTTCATATTTATATTTAAAATGAATTTGTATGTGGCCAATCCATGCCGAAATTATTTACATCGAGTGCCTTAAGAGAAATACTGTTAAATGTTAGATTGAAGGATGTTGTCTGTGTGTCCGTATGGGAGGAAATCCGTCACGACATTATGCTTATTTTTATTTTGTTATGTGTCTCTTCGAGAGACGAGTTGTCTCCCATTATCAGTCAGTATTTATTACGTCATCGCGTTACTATGTATCAGCATTGTTGTTCCGGTTGTTTATGGAAACGGGCAGACTCTATCGCAGTTGTTGTTATGCATATTTTTAATCTAATATTGAAGATTTCTTATGTATTATTTATTGGCCAGCCAATCCACAAACAACCGGGTTATTATATTTGTTACTTCTGTACATTTTTGCAGAATGACCAGTCTTGTGGATGAAAGAAACCCGTAAATATGTGTGAAATTTCCCTTATAAGTTCCTCGTCCAACGTTTATTCGAGTATTACTGGTAACAAGAACTTCGGCTTGATCACGTCAGCCGTTTCAGGTATTAATTCACAAGGGTTGTGCTTTTACAAAGAACAGCAAAGATATTTATCAGAAAAGATCATCATTGTTTTCTCATCATATTTATATATTTATTTATTTATTTGAAATTTATCACATTTTTCTTGTTTGTTTGCACTCCTTAGCATTCCAAAAATTATTTCCAAATCAGTTGTTTGTATATTTGATGCTTTATTCATCAATACTCAATTGATTCATTCGTGAAATTGTTTTTGAGAAATGTCATCAGTGAAAATGCCGTAATTCAAATTTTAAGATAAACTTTTTGATTCATTGAGAGTTCTTGCTATGCGTCATAATTTTGATGGTTCTCCTAAATATTTGGTAGAAAGTAGAGAGGCGTGTAACATACACTATACTTAGATGGTCTTTTACTGATAAAGCTTTTTGTAGTTCTGGAACCAAACCAGGAGTGATAGCCAGTGTAAATAACAGGTAGACTGAATGAATGGATATTATGGTATTTAAAACATTTCAGTGCATGATTGGATGTCTAACTACAGTCAAACTTCGATCACTCGAAATTCAAGGGGTCGGAAAAATAATTCGAGTTTCGAGGAGTTTGAGTTATCGAAGGTCATTATTACTAATTTGTATAGGATCGGGACCAGCACCTCAGTTTGAGTTAACGAAGTTTTCGAGTGATCGAAGTTTGAGTTATCGAAGTTTGACTGTATTTAATAGAACGAGTGTTTGTATGCTGTTATTTAAAATGAGGGATGTTTGAATAACGTTGTATGCTTGCATGCCGTATCAGTAAAGATGGCAAGGATGGCAACGTTCCCTGACCACAGAGGTCACCGAGGTCATAACTGGGGACCATGACAGGCGTCTGCTATAACAGCTTGTTCTGACTCTAGACGTTAAATCGTTTGATTAGACTGTTTGAACAGTGTTATTTAAAAAGATGTATTTTAATTGGCATGCTATTTAAAAGAATACAGAATGATTTAATATAATAAAGTTTGAATATAATTATATTTAAAGGACTTGTGAAGACAAATACAGTTTGTTATTACGGCAATATATTTAGAATGATAATACCCCTCAACATGAAGTAAGAACATACATGTATATATATACAAAAAATATAGAATAGTTTTGGCAAAAATAACTTTTCATCACCGACATAATTATTAGGCTATTACAGAAAAAGGTAAATACCGCCCGGGGACTAAAACAGCGCGAGCTACAGTATTCATATTTAGCAGGATAATACCTCTCCACGAAGTGTTTTTTCGTTAAAACTATTTATACTTAAATTGGTCTAAATTTAATATCTGAAATATATTTATTAAGGTATTCCACGATAAAGTAGACAAATATATGTTTTTCATTCACAAGTCATTTAAGGGAACAGTGAGATTGAATATAATTGTATTTAATGGAACAGTGAAAGATTGAATATAATTGTATTTAATGGAACAGTAACAGTTTGAATTTAATTGTATTTAAGAGAACTGTGAACGTTTGTGTACCTTGTCATTTATGAAGATAGTGAAAGCTTCAATATAATTGTATTTAAGAGAACAGTGAAAGTTTGGGTACCTGGTATTTAAGGGATAGTGAAAGTTTGAATTTAATTATATTTAAGCGAACAGTGAACGTGTGTGTACCTTGTTATTTATGATGATAGTGAAAGCTTCAATAGAATTGTATTAAGAGAACTGAACGTTTGGATACCTGGTTATATAAGAGGACAGAAGATGAATATCATGCTATTTTATTGGACAAATGAATGCTTGGATACTTTGTTATTTAAAAGGAAAAATGAATGCAAGAATCATTTTATTTAAGAGGACAAATTTATTATTTATTTATTGACAATCGTGGACGTAATAGGTCACTTATTATTTAATTTAAATGCACGATGTTAACCCGTTTATGTACATATAGAATTTGAAATTGGTTTATGTAAATTTCTGTTGTTGTAGCTAACTTATGAATATGCAAAAGTTAACTAACCGTTAAATGTTGGTCATCAGTGTAAATATGTCATATATTCTTATGTATTTAAGTTTATTCACTTTCATTACAAGTTGAGAGGAGGGTTACTTCGTCACCATGAAACTGACGTCATTAAATTTTTATCTTCCTTTTTTTCTTCTTTTTTAAAATAATTTTTGTTACCCAAATATGTCATGTAATGTGAATTATAAATGAGTCGTCGCACAGAAATTAAAAACAAATACTTATTAGTTATACACTTTTAGAATCTGGGCTTAGAAAACTCAAACGGCATAAAGTATGACGTAATACACGTTATTTGATGACGTTGACATGACGTGTACAGACTTAAACGTTTCACAAACTTTACAAGATCACACAAACAACATCACTGACGTCTCAAATATATTATTTTATGTTGGAATATTAATTACTTGTATGGAATGATGAATTTGAATCAGGTTTTACTTGTCCTGTCATGGATGCAGTGCATGGTTTGAACCATAAATGGCACCTGGCAGAGGTGTCTGATATAACAGCCTGGCTCTGAATGTAGACGTTAAACAACATGACCTGACTAATGTTAGCATTTTAAAACATAATATATTGTCTTGAAATATAGTTCATATCGCTGAGATGACAATATCATTTGATTAAATTCCTGTGATTAGAGGGGTCAGAACACCATATACCCACTATAACTATATGATAGTATTTTCTTTATTTTTTATATTATTTTTTTTAACACTAGGTAATTATAAATTATTTTCATTTATACGTCTTCACCAGCATGGCCATAACAACAGACTCCACCATCAATACTCGTTTTTTTTTCTTCTAAAAGTTTTATACTTTTCATTTTAATAAAAAATGTAAGAATGTGTAAAACATGTCCATCATGAAACTATGGACACCTTATTTAATGAGTATTTTTAGTAATCAGTGTTAATTAATAAGCAAAATTCATGTTTATGTATTTCTAAATAGTTTCGGTCTTGAACTTCTGCTCCTCTGGATGACGTCATGTTAACACTGTTTACAGCTGTGTAAATGGCGGGAAGATTCAAATTTATTCAGAGGATTTTTTTATCCACTTCAAAACCGATTTTTTGGTTTTGATTTGTGAAAATTTCAATGGTGTCAGATTTGTTAAAATTTCAATGGTGTCAGATTTGTTAAAATTTCAATGATGTCAGATTTGTTAAAATTTCAATGGTGTCAGATTTGTTAAAATTTCAATGGTGTCAGATTTGTTAAAATTTCAATGGTGTCAGATTTGTGGTGGCTGTTATTAAGACAATGCATAATTCGAACAAGTTCAACAGTCACTTTACAACGTTCGGAACATGTTGTATCTATGTTATAATCATAAAATAAATATGTTAAATATGCAACGTCTTTTGTGTTTATTTCAAAAGTAAACTTTGTTTTATTTTGTTTGTTTTTATATTTAACCATTTAGAGTATATGTTTCTGCGCACCAAACAACGTACAAGATAATAATATTCTAAATGGTTAAATAAAAAAAATAAAAAACCAGAGACTGCCACTTAATATGGAATGTTGTTTGTGTTTATTTCAAAAGTAAACTTTGTTTTATTTAAAGTGGCAGTGTCTGTTTGTTTTTATATTTAACCATTTAGAGTATATATTTCTGCGCACCAAACAAACGTACAAGATAATAATGTTCTAAATGGTTAAATAAAACAAATAAAAAACCCACAGAGACTATCACTTTAATGATTCCACTATGGAGCGAGATGTAGATCAGTCGCTAGCCTGCCCGCCTTTAAAGCGGTAGGTCGTAGGATTGATCCTTATCAGTGGACCCATCTGCAGTTGGTGCGATTTTCCGTTACAGCCTGTGCTCCATGACTGGTTCATCAAAGACCGTGGTATGTGTTGCCTTGTCTGTGGGAAAGTGCATATAAAAAGGGTTTCCTCAAATGTGTCAACATTACCATATGTATGACATCCAATAGCCGATAATAAGATACAAATCAATAATATACTCAACCAAAAAAGTATTGCATTTTTGGATCATAATGCAAACATTTTGCAATTATAAAGAAATCTAAGTATTCATCAGCAGTGGTGTCGTAGACAATGGAATGAAGTCTTGTTCACAGATGAATCTTGATTTACTTCCAGGCTTTTCAAATAATCCATTTTACTTAATTTGAC
>JAUTWP010169460.1:0-10353 GCA_033042655.1 Cyathermia naticoides | reverse complement strand
ACTGAGTCGTATCTACACAGCCATACTTAGGATATATCACAGTCAAGCATATTTTGCTTGATTGTGTTCACTTTTCAAACCAGCACTTGAGGTTTTATTCCTTACCAAACCTTGAACATTTATTTACTCGGGTTACTGGTGGAAAAATCTTAACTTTTTTAAAAGACGTCCGACTATGAACATTTTTAAATTGCTGTTAAAGTGTTAAAAGTTATATTCTTGGTTTTAAATGTATTTTTTGGCTACATTTTTATTATTTTTAATATATCATTAAATTGATAAATGTTTAATCGTCACAAATGGGTGAACGATTCTCGCGGCGACGTTAAACTTAATATTCACTCACTTGTTTCTAGAATGTTTGTCTATTAAGTGATGTCACGTCTGCTAAGCAGACATCTTTTTGCTGGTGTCATTTTGCTCTATGTATTATGCACTAGACACACAAAAACTCAACACTTTATAGAAATGCATTTTGTACTAGGCAAAAAGATTTTCATTTTGAAATCTGTGAAAAGATTTTAAATTATTAATTGGACATTTAAATCCCATTGATTTTCTGAATTAAAAAAACTCAACCACTTTATAGAAATGCATTTTGTACTAGATCATTTTGAAATGTTAAAAGATTTTAAATTATTAACTGGACATTTAAATGCCATTGATTCTTCTGAATTCAATATTTTTGTTATGTATGTTGAAAATTCTGGTCATAGCTAAATGTATAAATAAATATTTTTTTATAATTTTTACATTTTAAGGTTAATGTTGTGGTTTATTAATAATTGTGTTACAACTAAATCTGTGTGTTTACAGTTGCTAGAGAGGAGGTCACAGGAGAGTGGTGAGACGGTATTGTTGGAGAAACAATTACACGAAGCCGAGGCGTCCATACACAATTTCATCAATGGTGAGTTGGCTTTCTTTTGTTTTCAGGGAGAATGCATGGTTCAGAGGCACGGTATCTGTCTGGGAAGCAGTTGGTCACCGGATCCAGGGCTCAAAAAGAATTTGTAACCCACAGCAATTTTGAAACTTAACTTTTGCAACAAATAAACATAACGGAAGAGTTATTTTGCTGGGCAACAAAACGAGAAAAAGGGGAAGCAACAAGTGACTAAAAATAGCCACTAGTGATGCACTTCGCCTACAGCAATTTACATTTGGGCTATTTTCCATTCCAGCCAGTAGTCTACAACTGGTTCATTAAAGATTGTGGTATATGATGTCCTGTCTGGGAAAATGCATGTAAAAGACAGCTTGTTGCTAAAAGAAGAAGTAGTATGTGTGGTGGCAGTTAATTTATTCTCAAGACCATGAGTCATAAATACTATATGATTGACACCAAATAACCTCTTTTTAAAAAATGATTGAAACATGTATCTAAATGTGATTTGAATTAAAACTTGTTTTTGTTTTATAGAGAACGGTGTTACATGTTTGATGTGTGTGATCGTGTCTGCTCTGTGAAGAGAAATATTTTAAATTAAAACTTTGTGTTATAGAGAACAGCTCGCCAGGTGTTACAAGTTTGATGTGTGATCGTGTCTTCTCTGTCAAGAGAAATATTTTAAATTAAAACTTTGTTTTATAGAGAACAGTCTGATGCATGTGATCGTGTCTGCTCTGAAGAGAAATATTATAAATTAAAACTTTGTTTTATTGAGAACAGCGTTCAAGGTGTTACAAGTTTGATGTGTGTGATTGTGTCTTGTTTCTCAACTAGAGAAATATTTTTAATTAAAACTTTGTTTTATAGAGAACGGCGTTCAAGGTGTTACAAGTTTGATGTGTGTGATTGTGTCTGTGAAGAGAAATATTTTAAATTAAAACTGATTGTTTTTATAGAGAACAGTGCGCCAGGTGTTACAAGTTTGATGTGTGTGATCGTGTCGGCTCTGTGCTCTCTCAACAAGAGATATATCATGATGGAAGGGGCTGCAGCAGGTAGACTTGTTTATTAGTGTTTAAAAAGTTAGTGACGCTGTACAGTGAACTCTGTCTAAACCAGACACCCATGGAACCAAGTAAAATGTCTATTTTTCAGAAGTGTCCGGTTTTCATGGGTTAGATTTACACTAAAGTGACCAAATTGTTTGTCCAGTTTAGAGGGGATTTTGATTCAGAGGGGATTCCAGTTTAGAGGGGATTCCTGTATTTGTCAAATAATAGACATAGCTTTGTTTTATAATATTTTAGTATTGGAAAAATTCATTATTCACATCTGTATAAAAATAAAATGATTTCTTATTTTGAAAATTAATTTTTTTATTATACAGGAGCTGGTGAGCATCTTTATATGAAAGATTTTAAAATGTTTTATTATAATTTTTTATTATACAGGACCTGGGGCCTTATTCACTAAAGCCACACAAACGTTTATGTGCTCCCAAAGGGTACTTTAACAGTGTTAGCGTACCCTTTGCGAGCACGCAAACTCTTGAGTGGCTTTTGTGAACAAGGCCCCTGGTTAGCATCTTTATATAAAAGATTTTAAAATGTTTTATTGATATTTTTTAATATACAGGAGCTGGCGAGCGTCTTCTAGATCTGACATCGCGTGATGGTGACTGGTTTCTTGATGAACTGTGCAGCGTCAGTGGAAATGTCAATATGTTTCTGGACACACTCAAGCATAATACTCAGGTGATTACAGTGAACAACTGTTTAAGATTAATTGTGACAGTCCATTACAAAAAGTCATGTTTGTTTTATTTAAAGACCCTTCTAAAGCACATTGATTTTTATCTTATCGTGGGCTATTGGATGTCAAACATATGGTAATTTTGACACATTTCATTGGAACCAACCCGCTACCACCACATATGCTGTCGTGTGTGCTGTCCTGTCTGTGGGAAAGTGCATATAAAAGATCCCTTGCTGCTTATTGTAAAGAGTAGCCCATGTGGCAGCAGTGGGTTTCCTCTAAAAGGAAATGTGTCAAAATTACCATGTAAATGACGTCCAATAGCCAACGATAAGATACAAATCAATGTGCTCTAGTGACTCAATGTGCTCTAGTAACATCGTTAAACAAAACAAACTTTACTTTACTTTTTTGTATTGACAGCTTGTTAATTTATTGTATTTGAATAACATACCTTTGTGTTGTTAACTTGTTGTTAACTTATAGTGTTGTTTAAAATATTACAATAAAATGTGTAGTAATGAGAAAAGATGTTTGTTTTTACAGGCTGGAGATATTGTTAATTTTAGTGAGCTGCACCATGCCTTGACGTCCACAAACAATGCTTATTTAGCATTACAGGTAAATAATATTCTACCTTTATATAAATATAATAACAGAAAACACCATTAGCATTATAGGTAAATAATATTCTACATTGATTTAAACATAATCACACAACTGTATGCCTTCAGCCAATCATGCATATCCCATAGTGGCCATATCAAGATGAAAAATTGTGCCATCTTACTCTTAGAAACTAAATATATCCACTTGTCATAGCAGAAATACATTGTTGTATTATACTCTCAAAGTGAAAAAATGTAACATGGAAAATTAGTTGCTTAAAAATATCAGTTTTTTGTCTAAAGGTTTAAAGTTATATAACAAAGTTGAGCTTCATAGGTTTTAATTCGAATAAATTCTTGTTTTTCAGGATCTGCATCTGAACTTCAGAAACATCATACTGCCTGAAGCACTGAAGCTCATCCAGTCACAGGAACCTAGTCTGCTTAATGCTCTTTCTGACTTAGAGAGCATGGTAGGGGAGGTAATGCAGCCCCTCGACTCACTAATTGGTCAGGTGGACGTACTACACAGAAATGCTGTTATGGGAATTGAGGTAGGGTAACTTATTCATCTACGTTAAAATAGCAGGCACAATAATGTTTTGGCATCATGTAAATCAAAGTGCTCTAGTGGCTTCATTAAATAAAACAAAACTTGTTTTCCTTTTTGTTTTAAAGTTTGTTTTATTTATCTTGTCATCAGCTATTGGATGTCAAACATATGGTTATTTTGACATTTCTTTTAGAGGAAACCCACTGCTGCCATACAGGCTACTATTTCCAATAAGCAGCAATGTTTTTTATGTTCCCTTTCCCACAGACAGGACAGCACATACCACAGCCTTTGATGAACTAGTTGTAGACTACTGGTTGGAACAGAAAATAGCCCAAACTACATATGGGTCCACTGAGTTTTTTTTAGTGATGTTGTTGAATAAAACAAACTTATATTTTTTTAGTGACATTAAATAAAAGAAACTTTACTTTTTTTTGTTGTTAACTTCAGAATGAATCGAGTGAGGTGTTAGGTATGGTGCACAAGATGCAGGGCTACTTCTCGAGGATGCTCAAGGGTCCGAACCCAGAGAGTGCAGACCTGACTCCAGGTCAGATGCTGCTGATGGGATTCAACGGATTGTTCACACGTCTGGAGGATGAATTCACACATCTGCTGGAAGCCATGGACGCAGTTCAGATCCCAGATGCCTGGAAGAAAGTGGATGCTGTCCGAGAAGCCAAGGGCATGCAGGTATTGTGTTCATAGCTTTACCATGCAAGGGCATGCAGGTATTGTGTTCTTAGCTTTGCCATGTATGACTCGAAGTTAACAATTTGTAACAGCAATTATGAAAAGGTTTTGCCATCAGTGAAAAGCTCACCGACTCCAATTTTGATTCAGCTCACTGCAAATTGTTAAAACTTAACTTAAACAATAAATAAAAACAATAAAAGAGTTATTTATTTTATATTTTGTGATATTTTTGTCAAATTATTAGGCCCATCCAGCAGCACCTCACCTACGGCAATTTATATAACACTGATGGCAATTGCCGCCATTAAATTCAAGCCCTGCCATGTTTTATCTTATTAATAGTTCAATGCTTTAAGAAAGACCATATTAAGAGCCTTGCAGACTTCACCATTCTAACCTTCACTGAATAAACCCTATATCTTACACCACTCACTAGTTATTCTAATTAGGGAAAGGCATTGATATAGGCATTGTCTGTTCACCAATTCCATTCCTTTCTATAAATGAAAATAAATATTATTTAAAAAAAAGTTCTATATAGTATTGCCATATTTGACCTTATTCATAGTTGAATGCTTTAAAAAAGACCAAATTAAAATGATGTTTGGATTATGAATTTATGTCTTTCAAAATGTCGTAAAGATTTGAAAAATTTGAATTTGAATTACACTACATTCTGAATTAGGTATTTATGTCTTTCAAAATGTTTTTTAAAAAATGTCCATAATTGCCCTTACCCAGGACATTTCTAAGGTGTAGATAAAAGTATTTAATAAAAATATTATAAAGTGTTTAAAATGTTTTATTTTGCAGCTATCTCCGTTCACACTAAACACAAGAGGCATGCTCAGTGCTCTGTTCTTCCTCAAGAGGATTCAGGCTATGCAGGATTTCTTCCACATGGTCACACAGTTCGCTGCAGCTCTGCAGGGTATGTGTTTGTGTAAACTATTCACCAAGTTGCGTCATGTTTTCGTATCCATTTACAGGGGTCGAAATTTTATATTTTTATCACTATCCCAAAGCAATAGTTCATTTTAGAAAGCACTATTCTATCTGAGAATGTACTACCCCATTAACAGTACTGGTACTTGTGATCAAACTTGTTCACATGTACAGACCAAATGCTGAGTGATTTTGTTGAACCAGAATGTAGTTGCGACCGGAAATGCAAAAAGAGAATAGTCACGTGTGAATTTCAGCGTTCTGTTTTATATTGCAACTATTCATGATTACTGAAAGATTGTTTTATTATTATGTTTGAAAAAATAGAAAAATTAAAGGGCGTAATTGACAAAAAAGTTAAAATAATAATAATTATCATTTTATCTGATCCAAATAATATGGGTTTTTTTCTCTATGAAGTCATGGACCATTCTATTTATTTCTAACATTTTATAATGCAGGTCTTCAAAATAGATTTTGAGTAGATGAGGATTAGGTTAAAGTAGCAGGCACCATAATGCTCTGGCAGTAAATACTGTCAGAAAAAGCATTAATATTAATATTTTTGGTTGTTGAGTAAAAAGTAGCTGGAACAGGAGGCCCCAGTAGCCAGTGATCCAGCCGGCCACCATGTTAATTTGAAAGCCTTGATGATCTATTCCACATCAGCCAGTGATCCAGCCGGCCACCGTGTTAATTTGAAAGCCTTGATGATCTATTCCACATCATCCAGTGATCCAGCCGGCCACCATGTTAATTTGAAAGCCTTGATGATCTATTCCACATCAGTTATCACACAAGACCTAGGTCATGATCTAATAGTAATGTATTTTACTTGTTTAATTGTTATTTATGTGTTTCAGGTCTGGATGGTGGCATGTGTTTTGATGATGAGCAGATGGCAAAGCCAATCAAGAGATTCATTGCCGAGTATGTCAGAAAACAGGTATTTTATTCAATATTTATTGTAACACAGACTCAGTGGAAAACCACAAATTAAAAATTAATATTCTTGATGTTTCGTCAACTATTTTGTTGAGATCCTCAGCAGAAAATATTTACAGCTTTTAAAAGACAGATGCATGTGTGTAATTTTCAAATAGAAATTCTAAGAAGCATAAAAAAAGAGAGACTGTATCACAGTTGGCACAAAGAAAATGTGTGACAATGAACAAATTTGCATGTGACATCTGAAAGCTACTGGTTAAAATTGTGCTAGCATGACAAATTTGTATACTAATATGTCATCGGGAAATAATTCCAACAAATATAATTTAAATTATTAAGTTTTTTAAATGAATATGCCTGTATTCACTAATTTAGTTCTAGTCCGTCAGCCTGGAGGGTCCCCATGTATCAACATGCTAAGCTGGGAGTGATGTAGGTGGCAATAAGAGCCACCTCTAATAAAAGTAATAATGTGGTTATCTCCCCTGATTATATACATTTTTTTCCTTATGGTACTATTTAAAGAGCTGGACTTAGCTCAATTAGTAGCGTGTCTGCCTTTAAAACAGTTGGTTGTCGCATCAATCCTTCTCAGTGAACCCATTTGCAGTTGGGGCTATTTTCCATTCCAAACAGTGGTCCACAACGGGTTCATCAAAGGCCGTGGTATGTGCTGTTGTGTCAGCAGCATTCGTATAATGAAATGTGCCAAAATTACCATATGTATGACGTCCAGTAGCTGATGATAAGATAAAAATCGACCAAACTTTACTTCTACTATTGTTATTCCAGATGATCGGTTTTCCATCTCAGATTCTTGGCTACATCCTGTGTGTGTTTATTGACATGCTGGGTCTGAACGTGACGGCTGAGATTGAGCTGAAGGACGTTGGAGCGCAGTCGAAGGTGCCCATGGATGACCTGTGTAAGAAGGCAGTGGACCAGTGTCTGCGTAACAGCCAGTTCCAACATCACCAGCTCACACAGGCCACCACACTCACTGGACTCGTAGACACGGGCTGGCGAAAACACGATCTTGCCAGGTAATCATTATACATCAGGGCTTTCAAATTGTTTTTGAGTAAAGGGAGATTTGGTTAAAGTATCAGGCACCATAATGATTTGGCATTATGTAAATACTGTCACAAAAACATGCATGTTAATATTTTTGGCTGTTGAGTGAAAGGTAGTGGGCGCAGGAGGCCCCAGTAGCCGGAGATCTTGCCGGTCGCCGGCTTAATTTGAAAGACCTTATACATTATAAACTGATGGTAAGACTAGTTTGTAATTTGATTGACTAATTTCTGGGATCAAATGAAAATAACACCTGGAATGACGTCATTAGCAATTGGAACAAGTGAAATTGACGATTCAAGGGTCTAAAGTTAGATTGTAGTCAGGTATTTTTTTCAAGAAATACCAAATATAAAGTTAGTCACATAGAAAAATGATTCAGTTTACAATGGAGATAACCATACAGATTTTTTGGGAGTGGTGTGGGGGTGTATTGTCAATTTGATCCTATAAATGTTTACATTTTTAACCTCAGGCTAATGTTTTCAATCAAAAATAACATTTGCAGATTCAAATGGACAATAACATCTTAAATGAAACCCCTCTAGGGATTAATCTAACTTAAAAAATCAGTGTTCCTTTTTCATAAAATTGGGAAAAGATTATAGCTAAAAGATTAAAATTGGTAAACTTTAATGATACATATCACATATTTCACTTTGTTTGTTTGTTGCAGTCGGCTGGACAGTAACATCAGCATGATGAAGACGTGTCTGCAGCGAGACAAGCCGCAGGTCGCCAGGTTCCAGTGGCTGCATGAAGACCTGTTTGTCCAGGCTGGCCGGCACCACAACCAGTTCGTCACTCCTAGCAGGGCCACCGTGATGCCAGACATGAGAAAGGTAAAAACACACTTCTAGATTTCACTCACTTCTAGGAACAGTATTAAGATCAAATTGAAATGTTAATTAAAAGTAGTTTGGGGAATCTTCTAAAGTATTATAGTGAAATGGATTTTTTGTAATTTAAAAGTTAAGTGTATTTTATTTAACAACATCATTAGAGCACAATGATTTTTAGAAGAAACCTGCTGCCGCTATATAGGCCACTCTTTAAAATAAATAGCAAGGAATCTTTTATATGCACTTTCCCACACCAGGAATGGCATGTTGCTAAGTTGATAGTGTGTCCGCCTGTGAAGAGATCAGTTATTGGATTGATCCTTCTCAGTGGACCCATCTGCAGTTGGGGCTGTTTTCCATTTCAACCAGTGGTCCACAAATGGTTTATCAGAGGCTGTGGTATCTGCTGTCCTGTTTGGAAAAGTGCATATAAAATACACTTTGCTACTTATGTGCTGGCAGCAGGTTTCCTCTAAAAACAAATGAATCAAAATGACGATATGTATGACATCCAATAGCCGATGTTAAGATAAAAGTCAATGTGCTCAACAAACTTTGTTATTCTTCTTAGGGAAGACAGAATTTGTTGAACCAAGAGAGTGCTCTATCGTCGTGTCAAGAACGCTACACGCAGCAGGAACAAAGCATTGCTCAGCGCTTACGTTGGGCAGCTGGAGCCAACCCGACCTTGAACTTCGTGATGCAGCAATTTGAAGAAGCATCATCGTTTAGAAAGTCTGTTATTATTGTAAGTGTTGTCTGAATTTATTTTATTTTCCAACAGTGTTCCTCCACAACTCATTCACCAAATGCTGTGGTATGTGCTGTCCTCTGTGGGAAAACCATATAAACCACCTTAGTTACTCCTAATCGAAAAGACACATTTTTTTTTGTGGGGGAGGGTCTTGGCCTTTCAGTGATTTAACTGGATGTGTGAACAAGTTGGATTTTAATAATGCGAATATGCCAAGACAAATTATTGGGGAGGTCTTGGCCTTTCAGTGGTTTAACTCGGTTTATGAATAAGCCGGATTTTCTTATTGCAAAAATAATTTATTTTAATTTTTCTTTTTTTCCTGTGTATTCAATGATGCCACTAATATCTTATGAATAAACAATGTGTGGAAGTGTTGTTAAACAAATATTTCTAAATTTTAAATCTTTACTGTTTGTTCCAGGAAGAGAATAAGAGATTCAATGAAGTTGTCAGTCTTTGTCACGGAATCCTGCACTTTGAGGCTCTACGAACTCGCACGCCAGAAGCCATCTCCTCGGATAACAACTTCCTGAACCTTATTAACAGGTAGGAGCAGGATGTCGCTCAGTTGGTAGCGTGCTTTCCTTTGAAGTGGTCGGTTATCGGTTCGATCCTTCTCACTGGACCCATCTGAAGTTTGGGCTATTTTCTGTTCAACCAGTGCTCCACAACTGGTTCATCAAAGGCCATGATATGTGCTGTCCTGTCTGTGGGAAAGTCCATATAAAAGAAACTTTCTGCTTATTGGAAAGAGTAGCCTATGTGGTGGCAACAGGTTTCCTCTAAAAGAAATGTGTCAAAATGACCATATGAATGATGTCCAATAGCCGATGATAAGATAAAACTCAATGTGCTCCAGTGGCATTGTTAAACAAAACAAACTTAATTTACTTTTCATTGACATTAATTATTTAGTACATAATTAGTTCTAACTATAGCTATGTTTATATGCACAACTTCATACATTGGTAAAATATGGTTTCAGAATGTACCAAAATTGTAAATAGTTTTGTTATATTAACATTTTTATTAATTTACTTATCAAATAAACTAACTTACAAATCTTTCTTTTTGTTACTCCATTAGGTGGCTTAACACATTTGACAAAATAGAACAGTTTCTTAGAAAAAACGCTGGAGCGGGCTGTAGCCGAGACCGTAGCGCACCTGCCTTTGAAGCGTTCGTTCGTCGGATCGATCCTTCTCAGTGGACCCAGGTGCAGTCTGGGCTATTTTCCGTTCCAACCAGTGGTCCACAACTGGTTCATCAAAGGCCGTGGT
>JAUTWP010169449.1:0-10354 GCA_033042655.1 Cyathermia naticoides | reverse complement strand
ACCGAGGTTAAAAATCCCATGCCTCGACTGAGAGATTCGATCTCAGTACCTACCAGCCTTAAGTCCGATAGCTTAACAACTCGGCCACGGAGACTGGTTTTCCGATATGCAACAAGGGGTCTTTTATGTGCAGTTTCCCAGACTGAACAGCACATACGATGGCCTTTGATGAACCAGTTGTGGAGCACTGGATGGAATGGAAAATAGCCCAAACAGCAGATGGGTCCACTGTAAAGGATCGAACTGATGACTGACCACTTTGTTTAACTAATGATGTCAATAAAATGGAAATTTTGTTAATTTATGGTGTCAATAAAATGGAAACTTTTGTTTAATTTTTTATTTTTTTCTGTGAATAATAAACGCATTTCACACAAACTATTGATAAAATAAAAATAAATGTAAAAGTTATATGTAACAAATTAGTTAAATGAATGTAAGTTTGTAATCCCAGAGAAAGAAAGAAAATGTTATTTGTGGTCATACACTACTCAAGTACAGGCTATAATGAAGATGATATTCACCTTGGTTTCATTAATATTAAGTTATAATGTCCCTCGTGAAGCAATTTTCACTCACAAATGATAATTGTTCCCCATAGGTACATAAACCTGATAGTAAATGGTAGCAAGTTTGATTAATATTAAAATGATGCTTGGTCAAGATGACTGGTATGACATCATTGACAAGTCCAACTCAATTCGGTCACGTATAGTTGGTACAAAATTTGCTTTACTTTAACAAACTGAAAATAATTTTTTATTAACAAAAAGTTTTAAAAGTTTATTTTATTTAACAATGTTACTAGAGCACATTGATTTTTATTTTATTGGATGTCATACAATATAGCCATTTTGACACATTTCCTCAGTAAAAAAAGTAAAGTTTGTTTTATTTAACGATGCCACTGGAGCACATTGATTTTTATCTTATCATCGGATATTGGGTGTCATTCATATGTTAATTTTGACACATTTCTATGCAATTTCCCACAGACAGGACAGCACATACCACGTCCTTTGATGAACCAATTGTGGAGCACTGTTTGGAATGGAAAATTGCCTAAACTGCAGATGGGTCCACTGAGAAGGATCAATCCGACAACCGACCACTTCAAAGGCAGGGACGCTACCGACTGAGCTACATCCTGCTCTCAATTGTTTTTTTTTGTTTTTTTACATTATTTTTTTATTAACAAAAAATTTAAAAAGTTTATTTTATTTAACAATGCCACTAGAGCACATTGATTTTTATCTTATTGGATGTCATACAATATAGTAATTTTGACACATCTTTTAGAGGAAACCCACTGCTGCCACATAGGCTACTCGGCTACACTTTTAGAGGAAACCTGCTTCTGCAACATAGCCTACTCTTTTCGATAAGCAGCAAGGGGTCTTTTATATGCACTACCCCACAGACAGGACAGCACATACCTTTGATGAACCAGTTGTGGAGCAATGGTTGGAAATGAAAATAGCCCAAACTGCAGATGGGTCTACTAAGAAAGATTGATCCAATGAATAACTATTTCAAAGGCAGGGACACTACTGACTGTGCTACATCCCGCTCCAGATTTCTTCAGAGGAAACCTGCTGCCACATAGGCTACACTTTTTTATAAACAGTAAGGGGTCTTTTATATATTGTAAACCGTATTAATATTGCGACGTGTTTGTTTCGCGAATGCATACCTTAGCGCATGTTCGCGACGTGTAAATTTCGCGAACGACCGTTGACAGCTGTAAGCACACTTCAAACTAGAAAAATAGTGCATACATATTAATTTCGCGACCTAAGGTTGGACGCGAACAACGCGAAATTTATACACACACATTTTTTTCACAGTTTACAGTATATTGATGTCTCAGAATTTGCATTTTAATAAGCTTGAGACATCAATATACCCATATGTCTTATTATGTAAATTAAAGCTGCTCCATCAACTTTTTGTAGAAAGTAAAGACTTGTTTTATTTAATGATGCCACTGGAGCACATTGATTTTGACGTCATACATAATTATAGTAATTTTGACATTTCTTTAGAGGAGACCCGCTACTCTTTTCGATAAGCTGCAAGGGATGATTTATATGCACTTTCCCACAGACAGGACAGCACATACTACGTCCTTTGAACCAGTTGTGGACCACTGATTGGAATGGAAAATATGCCAGATGGGTCCACTGAGAAGAATTGATCCAATGACTGACCGCTTTACAGGTGGACAGTCCTGCTCTTGCTTATAGAAATAGCAATATTAGTTAACCTTCAGAACACTAGTCCTTGAATACTGAAGGCGAGACATGTCGCCATTCTGATACTGCACACATTACTGTGATGATTTTGTATTTTACCGTCAAAACACAGGAAATCGTTAGCTTGGTAACATGCTACATCCTGTTTGAAACAAGATGGCATATTTCCATTTTGTTTTTTCTTTGATGTCGATCAGAATTTCTGTTTAAAAAGTGGTTTTCCTGTGGATTTTTTTAGCGTGTCATGATCGATATCAATGGCAGAACATCACAGTTATTTTGAAGAAGTTGCAGGTAATTTTAATTTCTAATTTGAATGAAAATAAGATTATTTTATGGACAAGATAAACTGTAAACTTTTGATAATTTTCTAGTACCCCCTCTCAACGTGACATTTGAAAAAAAAATTCAGTGCAGAGGGAAAATAACAGAAAATAATTAATTTGTCTAAAGGTTAAGTATAGTACAGTGTAGATAAAATACCTGCACTATTTTAACCATGTAGTAGTGTTGTGACAGTGTCAGTATTCAGCTGTTTTGACTATGCTATGTAGGATGCCACGCAATGAAACGTGTGTAGTTCTGCACATATACTCAAACAAAAAAGTTTAATATTTGCCCACAATGATTTTTATTCATTGACATCAATTAAAATTAAATTAAACGTCCTTGAACACTTTTGTGATTTAAGCACATAAAAACTATGACCTACCAACCTACCTTAAATTAAATTTGAAATATCAGTTATTTGCTTAACAATATAAAAACATATATAATCATACATAATGATAATATCATTATGTATAAGGTGAGTAAATCCATTCTTTATGGAGGATTCAAAATAGATTTTTGCTAAACTTTATTGGTTGAGTATAGTTTAATCTGGATAAAGCACAAACCTTGTAGTAAGTCAGTGCCACTGTAACAGATCACTTTCTGTATGGGCTGTGATATTAAAACAGAAACAAGCTCAGCCGAGTGTAGTGGTATGCATAAATGAGTACAGCAGATTGTCAGGTAAAATACGACCTGCACGTAACTGAATAAATCAGCTGTTGCCTGCACAGCATTCTTGCTCACAGAAAACACATGGAGTGAATGTACCTGTAGTAAAAGTTTGTTTTGTTTAACGATGATACTGGAGCACATTGATTTTTATCATCGGCTATTGGATGTGATTCATATGGTTATTTTGACACATTTCTTTTAGAAGAAACTCACTGCCGCCACATAGGCTACTCTTTCCAATAAGCAGCAAGGATCTTTTATATGCTCTTCCATAGACAGAACAGCACATACCAGGGGCTTAGATGAACCAGTTGTGGAGCATTATTTGGAACAGAAAATAGTCCAAACTACAGATAGGTCTACTGAGAAGGATCAATCTGACGAACAACCGGTTCAAAGGTGGGCACGCTACATCCTGCTCCGTAACTGTAGAAATGCACTGAGCTAGCTGAGGAAATATGTCTGAGGTAATGGATACAGTAATAGTTGTGTTTAGAGTTTCCACATGAAGTGTTGACAAAACAAACAAGTTACAGTAAAACAACAAGGTTGCAATGATAGCAACATGATGCATATCTGTACAATGTGTACATGTAAAGTCAAGGGAGTGGGAATGATACATATCTGTACATGTAAAGTCAGGGAATGATGCATATCTGTTCAATGTGTACATGTAAAGTCAAGGGAGTGGGAATGATACATATCTATACATGTAAAGTCAGGGAATTATGTGTATCTGTACATGTAAAGTCAGTGGAGAAAGATGTAGCTCAAGCAGTAGTGTATCCATATGTGAAGTGGTAGGTAATCAGATCGATCCTTCTCAGTCAACCCATTTGCAGTTCAAGCTATTTTTAATTCCAAACAGTGCTCCACAACTGATTCATCAAAAGCTGTGGTATGTATTGTCTTGTCTGTGGGAAAGTACATATAAAAGATCCTTTGCTGCTTATCAGAAAGAATAGTCTATGTGGTGGTAGCAGATTTTCTCCAAAAGACTATGTCAGGATGATCATATATTTGATGTTCAATAGCCAATGATTTAAAAGCAATCAATGGGCTCTATTGGCATCCCTCCTGCCATGGGTGCAATCACAAACTATGGGACAAGTCCTTTAAAGATTGAGCCTGCACCCATGGTGGGTGTGCTTGAACCTTCAGTGGATGTGGTGTAAGCACATGCAAAATGATTAGATAAACAATCTAGTGATATTGTTAAATAGTTTTGTAAAGTCATGGCACACCGTCTAGATTTATGTCTTGTGCAATACATTGTACTCCGGGGTAATTGAATCTGTTTTTCAAACATTTATCTTTAGAATCATTGTAAACAATTGGCTATTTTGTTAGGAAAGATTGTACAAAAAGATAGAATAACTGATAGAAAAAAGGTGTAATTAAAATATTAAACTTGTCACACATCATACTTATAAAAAGTTAATTAAATTTGTATATTAAAGTAAAGTATTTTTTATTTAATGATGCCACTATTGGATATAAAACATATGGTCATTCTGACACCATTTCAGGAAGAACCCATTACATTTTCCATCATGGAATGGAATGGAAACATTTTTAACGTGCTTACACCACAGAATTGGCTGGGAATGATTTTCCATCAGTAGCAAGAGATCTTTTATATGCACTACCCTAGACAGGATAACACATACCACTGCCATTGTCCAGTTATGGATCACTGTTGTGATGAATAATCAGATGCCAAATAAAAAAAATTGTTTGGTTCTTGTTACATGCAAAATATAAATAGGGTAGGTAGGTAGTGATTTTTTTAATGTATTATTAAATAAAACAGGTGAAAAAAAAGGATGTGTGTGTGTGGAAGGTTAAAAAAAGTTTAGGGTCGGCACCAAAAATCTAGGGACAGTTGGGTAACCGGAACCAAACAATTGTTTTTATTACGCCTAATGATGGTTCAACTAAGGATGTTGAATCCTTCAAAGCAATAACATTAGGTGAGCATTGTTGTTCCTTGTATGTTATGGGTTATTTCACATTAGCTGAGTGCGATATTTACAACCTAGAAATTATTCTCTTTTCTTTAAATTTAAGAGCAAAAACAAAAACAACAAAACAAATTTATGAGATGTTCTGAAAGTAAACACATTTTGAAACCTGTTTTAAGTTCAAATTTCTTGATAGCATTATAAACAAATCAAAAGAAGAGTATTCTGCCCGTCCCATGTGTGTTCAATTTATATCATGTAGTTTACTTAAAGGGATTAGAACAGTGTTTACAGGTATTAACTGATGCACCAAAACACATAAAATAAATATCTGTTGGCTACATCTGTTATTCACTTGCCAATCTGAAAATTTGCGTGCTCAAACTGTACCACGTAAGTATGACAATCAAAAAACAAAAACAAAACTCGAAGTCAGTTTTTGAAATATATGGTAAAATATGTATCAATTACTATCACAATACTAATATTTTTATAACCACCAATAACAACATGTTTTATAAATGTTGATAGACACAATAGAAATGTTGTGGCTAAAGAATGCATGTAACAGATAGGAACTAGTAATTTGTGTGTTTTATGTGTCATGATGTAACCATCCTGTATTCATGCATTGTATATCAAACCTTTCATGTTTTTATTTCTTACATATATACAAAAGGAAAGAATGTATAATAAAACTACAACATATTTTTAATAATCAGTTATTCAGTATTGGAAACAATGCTTCACAAATTGCTGTGGTATGTGTTAGCCTGTTTGTGGGATGATGCATATACAAGATCCCTTGCTACTAATGGGGAAAATGTAGCGCATTTTCTTTGAAACTGTCAGAATGTCCAATAACCAATTTCAAAAGCTCTCAATGTGCTCTATTGGTGTCGTTAAATAAGACAAACTTTTTACTTTGGAATTAAAGATTGTATGACTGAGCAAGTTTGAATGACTGACAACTATAACTAAGACACACTTTCCACTAGACTTCCTGACCCTGTGAACCTGAATAAAGACAGTTAATTTATAAAGAAAGTTCAAAAATCATTAGTCAGTGAAGTTCGTTCCAGGAAACAAGCACTAAATTTTATTCAGATCTGTCTGAACCAATTAGTTGACAAATCAATAAGATCAAAGGAATGAAAGATCGGGATAGTGCAAGGTGAAACAAGCTTGGATTTAAACATTTTAAACATGACCTGCCTTCATCTAACAGTATATAGTCATTTCATTAACATGTTCAAAACAAAACAATTAATTTTACTTTAGTTAGGCTACAGAACGTCAGAAGCATAAAAAAAAGTATTCTTAACGAAACTTCAACGACTGGATATAATTTAAATGTTTTCCGTTCCAACCAGTGGCCCACAACTGGTTTATCAAAGGTTGTGGTATGTGCTGTCCTGTTTGTGGAAAAGGGCATATAAAAGATCCCTTGCTGTTTATCGAAAAGAGTAGCCTGTGGCGGCAGCAGGTTTCCTCTAAAAGAAATGTGTAAAAATTACCATATGAATGACGTCCAATAGCTGTTAAGATAAAAATCAATGTGCTCTAGTAGTGTCATTAAACAAAACAAACTTTACTTTTTATAATTTAAATATCAGTTTAGGTAATTTTTAACTTTGTTTTGTAATCTTGCTGCTACAAGTGATATACGAAGAGTTAATTTTCAAAATGTCATTCCAATGTGTATAGAAGTGAGTTACCAGTGCAAATGTACCAATGATTATAAATAAAGCTACACAATATTGATATTAACACACTTCAGTCCAGGTTATGTTGTTTATTTTTAACTTCTACATTCAGAGACAGGCTGCCATAGGAAACGTTACATTTTTTGTTGAAATGTAATAATTATTTCATATATGATTAAGAAAAATGTGAATTTTTTATTTACTGTTAAAGATTTTCCATTCTAAACAATATAAACAGTTCAGCCATTGGGGGTGCCTGTCAAGAATGCTATACATAGCTGTAAAGTAAAAAGTAAATTTTGTTTTGTTTAACAATGCCACTGAAACACATTGATATTTATCTTATCATCGGTTATTGGACGTCATTCATATGGTCATTTTGACACACTTTTTAGAAGGAAACCCGCTTTGCCACATAGGCTACTTTTTTCAATAAGCAGCCAGGGATCTTTTATATGCCCTTTTCCATAAACAGAACAGTACATACCACTGCCTTTGATAAACCAGTTGTGGACAACTGGTTGGAATGGAAAAATAGCCCAAACTGCAGCTGGGTCCACTGAGAAGGATCGATCCAATGACAGACCGCTTCAAAGGCAGGCACACTATTGACTGAGCTACATCCTGGTCATACATAACTGATGGTCAGCACTCCAGGATAAATATCATTTCATTGCAAGCGAGTACTGGTGAATTGTTAGTGCCACTGTCCCCTCAGATATTTCATCTATATTAATGTATAGGACTCTAAATGATTTTTCTGTCAGGATTACCCTGGGAAGGCATGATTTATTGAACAGTTCGGTAATCATTAAACACTCCAATTCCTACATTCATTTCTTACTTCAGATTTCCCACTTGATTGTTTGTACACCATAAATATTGATAGAACCTAATTAAATTAAGTGTCAGCTTACAAGTAAACAATAAAATGCAATTAGGATGAAACACAAACTAAGCTTTATCTTTGCAATATATATATGATAATTTTTCCACTACTTATTTTACCTGGACATGGAACACTACAGCATTGGTACAGAATAAAAGGGATTTTAAAAATTAATGCTGCATTAGTCAATGGAGATGACTGATATAATATTCAGTGCCCAAGACAGATGTCTGCTATGACAACTTGTTCTAAAAGTAGATGTTAGTTTTAACAGTTTTGTTAATGACTTTATTTATTTAAATAATTCACGTAAATTTTGTTTTTCTTTTTGGGGGCTTTTCACAATACAAATTCAATGAATATAAAAAAAAATCCCTTACTGCTAATTGAAAAGAGTAACGTGTGTGGTGGCAACAAGTTTCCTATGAAGAACATGAGCCATAAATACTGGTTGATTACTAAAACAATGTGTTGGGTGGTTAACATTCCTTTCCTTTCAATAAAGCCTGACCTAGAAGTGTGTGATCACAAGATTCATTTGTTTGGTCTCAGTCTAAGACAAGTAGAAATGTCCAATGCTAAAGCAGCTCATTTTGTGAAGCCAACATGGCCAGTTTAGACTGTCCACTGCAAGACTTTGAAGAGATAATGAGAACCAAACCACTTCTAGTTCTTCCTTTGATCTGAACAATCACAACATATGAAACATTTGAATACCAAACCTTTACATGTCTAAAACCCACATCCAGATTATCAATATAGTGTGTATAAAATATTGAACACAGAAGAAGAATAAACACATCCAGATTAGTGATATATTGGATATAAACAAAATGAACACAGAAGAATAAACACACGCAGATTACTGATATAAACAAAATGAACACAGAAGAAGAAGAAACACATCCAGATTAGTGATATATTGGATATAAACAAAATAAACAAAATGAACACAGAAGAAGAAGAAACACATCCAGACTACTGATATTGTGGATATAAACAGATTGAACATAAAAGAAGGATGTCTAAAAACTTGAAAACAACACAACATTGATATAATTTATTTATTGTCAATACCATTCTTTTGTGACATAACAGAAGATGGTGTAAAAATTTAAGAGGAATAACAAGTTAGTTAATTGTACATTCTGTTTTAAGACGTACAATGATCTGGTTCATGACTGAGAAGAATAACAAGTTAGTTAATTGTACATTCTGTTTTAAGATGTACAATGATCTGGTTCATGACCGAGAAGAATAACAAGTTAGTTCATTGTACATTCTGTTTTAAGACGTACAATGATCTGGCTTCACGACAGCTAACAAGTGGACTAATCAGCACATTCCCTGAGGGAATTTCTACAATACTGGTAGTTATTATGAAAATCCTTCTCAGAATAGATATCCTCGGTGTTCTGACACACTGGGCTTGCTCTTGATAGCTTGGTAAGCCAATTTTATAAAAAAAATCAATCAGGTTTAGAAAGATTTCACAATAAGACACATGCTGTTTTAGACAGTCTGCTAAGTATGTCACTGCAGTTGGGGATTATTTAAAATTAATACTAAATTTTACAAAAATATAATAAAACATAAAAATGAAAGCAAAAATAAAATCCCCAAGCTTTGAAAAGATTAGTTTAAACTTATTTTCATGCAAAGGTCAGCTGGATTGGTAGCATGTCTGCATGATAAGTGGTTGTTCATTGGATCAATTCTTCTCAGTGGACCCATCTGCAGTTTGTGCTATTTTCCATTCCAATCAGTGGTCCATCAAAGGCCATGGTAGGTGTTGTCCTATCTGTGCATATAAAATATCCCTTGCTGCTTATCAGAAATAGTAGCCTATGTGGTAGTAGTGGGTTTTCTCTAAATATGTGTCATAATGACCATATGTTTGATGTCCAATAGTTGATGATTAAAAAAGAAATCAATATGGCGATTTAAAAATATTTCCCCCAATTAATGTTCCAACATGCTATCCTGGAAATACACCTCACCTACTGTTCATGACAGAGATTAATGTATTAGAGCAATTACATGCAATTTCCATATACAGCATATACCACAAGCTTTGTTATACCACTTGTAAACAACTCACTAGACTGCAAAATACCTCAATTACAAATACAAAGAAATCTGTTTTTTGCTAGTACAGAACAAAGCATACACTAGTTTTTTTTTTATAACAACCATATTGATTCCTTGCCAGTCTTGAGTTATACTTTTTTATAAAGATCAAAATATATATAAAAAAAAAAAAAGGTTTTGTATCACAGCTCGACTGGTACGTGGATATTGCGTAATGACAGATGGAATAAAAACATTGACTATTAAATTTCAGTTGAACTATTATTACTTAAAGACATCTATGAAAGGATTCTGCTTGCATAACAATGGTGTAAAACTAAAATGAATAGTAGTGAAAGGAACATACTGCTGGTCCGTAGCGCGTCCGCCTTTGAAGCGTTCGGTCGTCGGATCGATCCTTCTCAGTGGACCCAACTGCAGTCTGGGCTATTTTCCGTTCCA
>JAUTWP010169438.1:0-10354 GCA_033042655.1 Cyathermia naticoides | reverse complement strand
GGCTATTGTTAGCGATAAAACTTCTTCTTTTTTGGTGGGGGTGCATTTTCAGGTTGGTAGATATATACTTCTTTATCATCCTAAGTATTTTTTGTTATGCAGTTTTGTAACATTTAAGGTAGCCTTGAAAATAGCTTTTTTAGCCTTGAAAAGGCCTTGAATTTCATAGGTGAATGGCTATATGAACACTGAGTTAATACCTGTAAATACACTTTTCCACTTTTATCTTTTACCAAAGTTATGCTTTTAAAGCACAGAAAACTGGATGTATTATAGTTTATTTTATTCCATAAACATCAATCAGATCTTTGTTTTTGAAAAATCAAGGAGTGCTTACAAGAGGTGTGTGCGATAGAAACCACACTCAAAATAGCATCACTGAAAATAATAATTAGAGGAAAGAAACTGAAGTTAATTGCACTCATGATTTAAGTTTGAGGAGTAATGATATCTAAATTAAATACTATAAATCAGGAAATGTTTGTAAGAACAACCTTTTTCGCACCTATTAAATTGACGTGTGTGAACCCACTTGTGCCTATCAAAAACGAAGGTCTGCACTTGATGAAAATTAAGATGATTCATCCCTCACCCTTCCAAAAAACTAATCCCACCCTAAAAATAGTTTTGAAAATTTAAGGGAAACTATCCAAACAGGGTTTAGTAAATGATTGAAATGGCAACTTGTTTAAAAAGATTACAGAACATGCTATTATATTCCAGAAAACGAGCAAAAGTGGGTGGGGCACCATACTGATGTGGACCAGCATTTCAGGTCTGAAAATCTAGTAAAGATAAAATTTTAGTATGATTTCTTTATATTAAATGTTCAGTATATGTATGTGCAGGTTCACCATTCTTAATTTCTGAATAATTTTTTTCAGGCAAAGGTGGCTCAAAAATAAGGGATCTTCAGAATGAAAGTGGTGCAAACATAAAGGTATTTGCTATAATAATTAATTTAATGTTTGAAAGATAATTGCTTTTTAATATCTATTAGGTTATCTGGTGGCACATTCTTGATTAGCCACAATCCCAGATTTTAATTTGTGTCTTCATGACTTTTTTTTAAGTTAAAAGAAATAAATTTACTGTAACTGTCACTACTGAAATTGATTGATTGACAAAACTATTTATTTTGACTATTGATATATAATTCAGTCAGTTCCTTTTCATTTATGTTAAATATAATTTGATTTTATGTCAATATTAAGGAGTTGCATGTAGCTCAGTCATAATGTGCCCACCTTTGAAGTGATCAGATCGATCCTTCAGTGGACCCATCTGCCCAACACAGGGCATGGTATGTGCTATCATCTTAACGATTAAGCCCTCACTCCCCAAACAAATTTCAAAGAGCTTTATTCAGCTGCTGAAGATTTTACAAATGGCAGTCGCTGTCATGACGTCCAATAGCCGATAAGATCAAAATCAATGTGCTGCAGTTGTGTCGTTAAACAATACAAACTTACTGTACTGTCAGTTTTATGTCATTTATCATTGTAGGTATACAGCAGAGATGTCCAACGAGGTGAACAAGTTAAGGTTGAGATTACAGGGGATAGCGAGTCACAACAGAGGGCAAAAGACTTGATTGATAATATTACTCTCAATAGTAAGCATTTTCTTATCTCTTGGATTTCTAGTTTTATGTATGATGTAATAATTGGAACATTTATACGTGTTTTAGTCTATTGTGGTGTCTTTTTTTTCTTCAAATTTTACACAATTTTCTATGGTTATTATGCAAAAATCAACATTTGTGGTACTTGCATTGGTTAACTTGCTGTTCAACTCGAAATATTTAATTAAAAACATTGAAATTGTGATAGATTTATTATTAAAACAACAAAATGTAAATCTGTAATTTTGTTTCAAACAGGAAGTAGCATGTAACCAAGCTATTTCCTGTATTTTGGCTTGGAAAATACAAAATCATCACAATAATGTGCACGATACCAGCATGGTGAGATATTTCGCCTTCAGTATTCAAGGACTAATGTGCTATGAAGGTTAATTGTAAATTTACAAAACTGTAAACCTTAAATCAAATGAAGCAAGATGAAAACTGAATTATTGAATACTTTTGTCAACAGAAAAAAAAATGTAAATTTAACCTAAACTTAACGTGTAGCACAATCTGTGCTAATTATTAGTTTGTTAGTTTTTCTATTTCTTCAGTTATGTGAAAATGTGTGTTTTTATAACTTGTATTGATATTGTTTTATTTCTTTTCAGGCGATGGATATGGCGACAGGTTTGTAAAATGTTACATTTTAAATTAGTAATTGTCTACTTATTTATATCAATGATTAATTTTGTTAAGACACACACACATTATTTTATTGTTTAAATATAAAAACTATTAACAATGTAAATAACAATCTAAAGGTTGAATAATCTTAATTGGAATTACCCTGTGCATGAGGAATGTATCTTAAGTTCAAAATAAAACATTTTTGTGGAGGAATGCCATAAAGCTGTCATGAGTTTATATATATTGTGTTAATTATATTAAATTAATTTTTCAGGTCATATGGAGGTGATCGTGGAGGTAATACATTTTTTATATTTTAATGTGTGCAATTCCTCTTTAATGCTGCAGTTACATAAAAGAAAAATCTTTTAAAACTTTTATTAAAAAGTATTTAAGTAACCATTAATTTGTTGTCTGCTATATGCAGAATTACTTTCTGGCCTTGTATTTTCAAAAGCACCAATCTTGACATTTTACTTTATCAAGGGTTTTATTCATTACAATTATTCTATTTTATTAAAATCATTAATCTAACATTATCAATGTTTCAATATTGAGCAACAACTTGATATTGGTATAAACTTAATTGTTTGATGCACATAAATACAAGGCCTGTATATATAGGATTATTTTTTATTAATTGCTTGAACTAATTAAATGTAATGCAATCTTTTTAAAGAGGTATTGGCATCTGCAGGCGTAGATGCATAGCTTAAGTAATTTTCTATCCTAAACTATCTGTCCTTCATACCAATTGTTGGTAAATTGACATCATTCTCAATGTCATTCCTTTTTACCAGCAAGTGCGGTGTTTCTGGTAGACGCAGAAAGTGTCTGTCCGTGGGATTGGTAGACCAAGACAATATTGGCCAGCATCACACAAAGCTGTTTGTTACCTTCTTGTCACTCTTTGTTTGTCACAGCTTCTTCAGAGATCATGCATGTTGCTCTTAATAAGAGGTAAGTCGCACCTAACATTACAGTTCTTGCAACTAACCACACAGGGTGCAGGGATGTATAAATTGAAATGTTTTAATAAACCTTACATTTATGATCATTGTTTGTTTTCAGGCGGCGGAGGCGGCTATGGTTACAGTAATGGAGATGATTATCGGTTTGTAATATTACCTGTTATTGAATTGCTTCATCAGATTAATGCTAAACAAAGCACCAAATATACTTAGCATTGCTTATGCAAGGGAGGCTACTCTACATTTTGTCCTCAGTAAATTGAAACCTAATTTCTTTAATAGTTAATCATTTTTTTTTTGTATTTTCTACAAAGTTGAAAATTGATTGAGAAATACATAACGAGCTTTTTCACCTATTTATGATTAAAGGAACATTTTGTTTCAAAAAATTTCATTTGGAAAAATGTCAATTGATTAGCCTTTACTTATTGTTTATAGTATTATTTTTAGAATTGTCTTAACAATCTTCGAAACTTGTATAGCACTTAAAAGACGCAATACTGAACAAAATGTTCCCTGTATTTAAAAAAAATATGTAAATTAATACAGTATTCTTTGATATTTTTGTCTGGGATGGATTTTTTTAAAGAATGCACACAGGGATAATGCCCTGTTCCTACTTGTAATTGTTTCAAAATAATTTTAGTATCGAGCAACTAAGCAAAATTGGATTTGATAATTTATTCACGTTTTAGCTTATATGTATGTGCAACTGTTTTCAATATCACATGTAATCTTATACTAAATTGGTTAGCTCAATGAATTATTATGATTAGTACTAGTTTGTTAGTAACAAGTTTTAAAATTTGTTCCACTTGATTTGTGTGTCTAGCTCAATACAGGGATTAATCTACCGTACAATTTAGGGCCAATTAAGGCCTCATTGACTTTTGGACATGTTTTCATTTGACAAAAAAATTCATTAGAAAAGTTTCCCAATTGTAAACTTATAAGGATTTGTTCCTCTTTTTAACGGCCCCCTGATTTTGATAAGTTAGATTAATCCCTGAAATCTATTTACTAAATTGTTACAATTTTTTACTATTACCGTTTAATATACATTTTGATAGCTTTCTTGCTGTTGCTAGGTAAAATAGTTTTCATTTTAAAATTTAATATATTTTTTCATAACTGACATTTGTATTATCTTTGCCACCTGATTTGTGAACCATCAGTTTATAGCTAAAACATAATTTTGGACCATGATGTTAGCAAATTAAACCAAAGTGATAGGCTGCTTGTGTATTTTTATATCTGAAATGTTCAGAAATAACCGTTTTATTCAATTCATGTGGTATGAAATGTAATGATAAAAAAAATCTGTAGATTTTATTATTGCACTGAGTTAACTTTTTATGTGTTCTTGTTTACAGAGGTGGTGGAGGAGGAGGAGGATTTGGTGGAAGACGTGGTGGAGGTAAGATTATTTCTGTAAATCATGTTTTATGATTTAGTATAGTTATAAAAACTTGATTAACATAATTTGGTATATTAAATTCTGGTGATATAAATTCGTACCCTAAAATTTCTGATTAAATTTTGGATGTATGACTGACATATACTGAACAAAATCAGAAACTTCCACTAACTTTGCTTGAACATAACTTGATGAAAACAAACTAAGGAATAATCGTTTGTGCTTCATGTCGTTCGAAATCTTACTTGGAGATTTCTTATTACTTGACTAGAACTCCCAACATGCCTTGCACCATTTTCTGTCGACATGGGTGTTCTTGGCATATTAAAAATGCTACAGTGTAATCTTTGTCAGTTAGATTAAAAAATTTTTACCGAATACTACGAATGTCGAACCATGCATGGACCTTATAATTGAATTTCACATTGTCAAAGATTAATGTGCAAAAATAATGGATAAAATTCATGATCCTGATAGTACAGCTCAGTACTAATACTACCTATGTAATTTCATTACACTATGATTTCTTTTTGTTCAGTATATATATATCAATGAAACAAATATATATCAATTAAAAAAATAGAGCCTACCCTAAACATTCTGCCGGAAAGCCTGCTATTTGGTTAGTGGATATTATTTTTTGACAGGTATGCAAATATCACCTTTTTGTTTGTTAATGTACTATTAAAACTTGATTCTAGGAGGTGGAGGAGGAGGAGGTAGCCGAACATGCTACAAGTGTGGTGAAGAGGGACACATATCCCGAGATTGTCCTGATGGTGGTGGATCCAGAGGTATGCTTTAGACTGGAAGCACTTTCCCAATTTAATTATGTATCTTTCTGATCGAAGTACCATAATTTCACCTGTTTAATCAATTCTTATACTAGGATTTGGTTTTATTAGGCTGCAACATACCGGGTTCACATAGCAAAATCTTGCAATCCCGGTGCATATTTTTGGTATTTAAATTCATTTCTAACTATCCCTGTGCATAGACAGAATGTTAAATCGGGCAATTCCCGCAAAAATTTAAGTCCCTGTTGTATATACATTAGTTTGTAGTTGCACATCAAATTCATTTAATTGCTGAATATATTTTTTAATAGTTTTATTTAAAATCTTACGATTTGTTGTATGAGAAATGTATTAAAATGTTTTGTGATTTAATGGCATTGATTTTTTTATTATTATTGATTAGCTGTGATTTTACTTTTATTGCATTTCCTTGTTTCAGGTGGTGGTGGAGGTGGCGGCGGCGGTGGTGGAGGAAGCCGATCATGCTACAAGTGTGGAGAGGAAGGACACATTTCACGGGATTGTCCAGAAAATGCTTATTGATTGTGCAGACTTTATTGTTCATTGATTGGATAATCAGTTTTATCATCAGTACAAATTATCTCGCCTACGATTGCTAGACTTTTATTGTTCACTGGTTTGAGAACCAGTCTTACCATTAATACCAAATAAAAACTGTGTATCGAGATCAAAATGGATTTGATTTTCTCTGGATAGCCAGATGTACTTTATCCCAATGTTCTAGCAATGCTCTTCATTTTCTAATTGTGGATTCTGGAATTGAGTCCGTATTTGATCATAACTTTTTTAATGTGCAATTTATAAGTAGCACTTTTTGTCATTTGCCTATGTATCCTGACGAGACAAAAAGTCCACTGTGTATGAGTAAATATTGAAATTAAGGAATTCGTCTGACCGATTCGATTGATACATTGTACCAACATAAACTGCCTGTCGGAACATTTTTGAATGCTTTCATAACCAATTAAAGAATATAGCTGAATCATAGTTCTGGTGTTCTTTGAAATGAGCTTGTATGAACTGTATTAATGAGTAATGTTGAGAAAGAAAGAAATTTGATGTTTTAGAATGTTTGAAATGCCTATGTGTGACTTGTTATACAGGAGCTGAAGTGACCCATGAACATGTTTAGTTTCCTCGTGCCAATGTCTTGTGTCTGTATTGAGATCATTTGAATTACCCAAAATCATTTCCAAGATTGCCAAAGTTTTCATTGCTTGTTGAGATACAGAATTTACATTGGAACAGAAAAATCTTATCGAGTTAACATTGATTATTTTAACAATAAATTAGCTTTACTTGCCATTCCTTTTCTTATCCCTAGCTGAGGCGGAGTAGTAACTTGTATAATACCTAAATACTTTAATGTTAGACTGTTTGAAATTGTGATGGAGATGGTATGCTACTTACGTTGATCTGCAAGCACCTGGTGTTGATCCAATACATTCTGTTTATCATCCAGTAATACTATCGTGTCTACCCATCTTGATACACAATTGCTTTGGAAGACCAAATGTACACTGGTAAAAGTTGAGAATTGCCAACCTGTTGTTGCTTTTACCTATCCTGTGGACAGCATTCAATGTGTCTCCTTAATCTGGTTCTGGTCTTAATGTGTTAAAAGATGTGACTAAATGGCTTTTATGAAATTACTGTTAAGACTGAAATTTGCTAAAACACTTAAAAATGAGAATGGTGGATATGTTTCAAGCAACATGGAGTCGTTTCATGCAGGAGTAAATGCTTCTTCTGTGACTAATCCAAACCAATTTTATTGCATTATATGGGTGTTCCTTGACAGATTGAGTGCACAATAATGATTGACCAAAACAAGTTTGCGTTGTGAATTGGATCAGTTTTGCCTGTTGATGATTTGTATGGCTTTGTACTACATGTTACTTGTGTTGTGCTTCTTGAACAGTTTAGACACAGGAGTGAAAGTATTGAAATGTGCCAGATTTATCTACCATTCCTGTTTGAACATTCCATTTTCCAGAAACAATTTCATGCCAACTTTGTACAACTGCAATTTCACATAATAAAAAGCAAGTTTATATATTTTGTGGTTTATAAATCTTTTAAATTTACTTATATAGTGGCTATAAATTTGTAAAATATGTTTTTAAGTGGACGTCTGCAATTTAAAACTTCCTTTATTTTTAAATTTTTCTGTTATATAAACAAATTATCATAAGTGTGTGGTTTGTGTGTAATGTACATTTTGATTTGTGGGATTCGTAAATTAGTATTTCTCCCATGGCATAAGTATAGAGTAGTCCCAATATTTGATTCTGTGGTTATTGTAAACTGATATAGTGTTCTTTGTTAAGATGATTGGCAACATATGAATTTGGACAAAAGCATAAATTTGTTGAGGTGAAAATTTCACATCTTCCATAAAATTAAATTTGCTATTCGCATAGTTTCCAGTAATTCTGTTATGTTCAGTTTACTGTGATCCGTAAACGCCCAAATTTTGCTGAATTTTGGCAACAATATTTTTTTTTAAATTAGTATATTATAGAATTCTAGAAATTAAATGGTCGAGAGTTTATTTAGAAATATTCACTTCAAATAAAGCTTGCACAAACATGACACATTGGACATTGAATATAGTTTATTTGCAGAATGAATTGTATCCAGAGAAAGTGGTCATATTTAATTAAATAAGTTTGCATATAGTCACCTTAATAAAATAATTGCTTATGTCATATTTTCTACTTTTGAGAAAAAGAAAACAATTGTTATATTTATATCCTTGACTTGGGCAATAATTCTATTGACCTTAAAATGCACCAGGACTTGTCTTTACCACAGATGTTTATTAGGGTGAAGAGCTGATTTAGTCAAAAATCGCAATATGGCCAAAAAATGACTTTGGCATTTGTTTTATTAAGGTGACTATATGATGTATGCTGATAGTGTTATAAAAATAAATTTAGCAAGGTTTTTTTTTACTGTGGTTTGGTATAGGATTCCGCGAAGTTACTATTTATAGTGCGGTGAGTGCTAAAAGCAATCGGTTGGGATGCTGTTTAAATATTTAAACATTAGCTGGTCTATTAATGTAGTATTTTAACTACGGTATTTAATGGAGATATTTACAGACGCGTGTGTTTTGTCACTGATACAAAATTGCAGGTAGATGCCATTGTTTAAGTTATGTCAGACTTCCGGCCTAGCCACGAGGGATTCTATTTTTATCACACTGCTGTTAAGTCATCTTCGCGGAATGCTATTTTGATGAAATCTTTAGTTTGGGTTAAAATAGTTGTGTAACGTTAAATTATTTTTAATGAAATATCCAAAGTGGCAGTGTCTGGGTTTTTTAAATAATATTTGACCATTTAGAATATACAGTAGACCTTGCATGTAACAGCCTTGCATAAACTGAATATTCCTATAACGTACTGAATCTGGAAGTCCCAGTACACTTATAACACATAAAGTATGACATGTATAACAGACTTTGCATATAATGGACAAAAATGGCCAGTCCCAATTAGTATGTTATATACGAGAGTTCTACTGTATCTTGTACGTTTGATGGGCTTCGTGCTCCATTTTTCTGATGCATCGATCCCACTGATATATTTAGATCACGTGAATAGCAACAGATTTAGCATGTATTTCGCGTGATCTAATTGATACACCAAATCATTGCATCAGACAAATGGACGTACAAGATATATTATAAATTTAAAAAAAAAGGCACTGCCACTTTAAGTGATAGTTTTGATAACCATCGCAATCACACTGATGATACCTTTTTACAACATAATTATATTAAAATGTTTGCATCTTGGTTAGGTTAATTGCTATACACCCTTGCTATAAATATTAATTTGTTAATTTAGACAAGTACACAAATTAAAGTGAAAAAAAAATATCTTAAAATTTAAGTTTTTCGTATCCCTAGAGCTGCATTGTACATTGTCCTAAACTAATGTTATCTGAAAGTCTTCCAATACCATAAAATACTAAAATGTAATCTCAAAAAAGGTTGAAATAAATAAACTATATTGTAGTTTAGTGTTAAAGAAAAGTGATAGAACTGGAGAAAACCTGGTTTTCTTGCTGTTTTTTGCATACTCTGCTACCCTATATTATTAACCTCTGTTATGTATTGATTGCACGGGCAGACTACTTGGGCCTTGATTGGATATAAATATAAAAATTAAACTACAATTGTAGAATTTACGTTGAAGGGAAAAATTTGTAACAAAACTGACATTTAGTACAAAAAATGTGTCCAAACCTGGACAAAATTGTTACAAATATAAGTAATTAAATTTTGTAAATGGTAATACATTTACCAAAATAGAATGTGCAACTGATTTTTTAATGGTTTTAGGCATTGTCTGGTTGTGCTCCAAACTTAAATTAAAGTATAATTTACTATCCTAAATTAGATTTGACATTTACTTGAAAAATTTTAAGCATATTGATATACATTTAATGTAAAGCAACCAATAAATAACCTTGCAACAGTAGTTTTAAATGCTTAAAAACAATGTACATTTTGTACTCTATAAAAACCAAAATGTTTACAAATGGCATTCAGTAATAAGAAAAGTAGGACGAACTGACCATGATCTGAAATACTCTTTATGGAAAGGAATGTTTGTTTAATTTAGACTCAAACACAGGTTTTTCCCCCAGTTATTGGGTATCAAGCGTGGTATTTACAACCTATGGTCTACTTTCAGGGGCGTAGCTAGGCACAAATTCATGTGGAAGCACTAATTAGTAATTAGTGATATCTACATTGTGTCATGATGGCTTCCAGAATGTTGTGTAGCGTGTGTGACATGACAATCACTTGAAATGTTGTGCATTTTAAGTTACAATATACCTTAGGTAAATAGATAAATACACATTATTCTTACTG
>JAUTWP010169427.1:0-10355 GCA_033042655.1 Cyathermia naticoides | reverse complement strand
TGGATTAAGGGGGGGGGGCAATCATGTTTGCTAGGGGGGGGGGTAATATACGTTTATGCATAAAACAATAGATATACAATGTTTTTGTTTTGTTTCCAAAACAAACATTAAATATGCAGAATTCAGGCCTGTAACTTTGAAGTTAATGTTGATCAGGCCAATTTTGGTTCCTGCGGGCTTTTAGGAGACATCATCTCCTTAATGGGTGCGGGGGATAATCCTCGGAAGCTGCAGCATAATATTATTTGTATTCTAAAATAGGCCATCCTGAAAGCAATTAAATTACATTTTTGGGCCAACATCCATGTTCTTGAAAAAGAGCTCGGATGATTAAAAAATATGAGTACAATGTAAACCATTAGGCCTTTAATAATGTAAATAATGTTACCATATTACGGTATAAAGATATTAATGACTCTCCCCATATAAATAGAAAACAACAACATTAGCAATAATATTTAAGAGGCTAATCAGTGCATGTGACTAAATGAACGATCGGGACAGTCAGACCCGGAGGCTACGGCACTAGGATAAGAAAAAAGTTCACCTGTAATGAATTAAAGATATTCCACAGACATTAGTATCATTTTGACATACTTATTAAATTGGTCTCTTATAAAAAGAAATTGAGGTGTTGAGAATTTTCTGCAGGGGGCAAGAATATTCTGCAGGGAGACCAGCCCCCTCCTTAGCTAAGGGGCCGACCCATTTTACACTGTTACTAGAATTATTGGTGTCATTAGGATATGTGCCTTTAAAGCCAAATAATCTGTTCAATAATAATAATAATAATAATAATAATTTTAAAAATATACTCTTAAAGGTGGAGTGTGTTTTCTATAGTTTATTATCATTTACTAATGAAAAATACAAGCAAAACTAGTTTTAATAAATTCGTGCGTCTTTTCTATAAAATAATATCGTCCATTACTAAAATCCGAGACGGCTCAGAAGCCATGATTTATCCGATGACGGTCCAAAGGTCACAAGTTGAAGCCAGTTTATTCTCAATCTAGTGGCGGGCTGCTTCTCGCAGCCATTGCTCAAACCGCATGCTTTTCTTGTGGTCTAAATTTAGTACGGCTGATCATTGCATCAGAAATAAGGAGTGTGTTGCGTATCAAACAAACGTACAAGATATATTCTAAATGGTTAAATATTTGAAAAAAACCCAGACACTGCCACTTTAAAAAAAAAATTATAATATTTATTATTAAAAAGTTAGTTTTTTACTTAACATTTTATCACTGCTGGGTGTTAGTTATAATTTTAAACTTACATATGTTTACCCATATCTGCTTAACAAAATATTTGGATGTTTCAGATCCTGAATTATTTTGACTACTTCTTTACAAGTGTGTTCACTATTGAAATCATCATCAAGGTAAGAACATCATCTTAGAAAGATTTATTTAAAACTAAAATTTAATATTTAATCTATGAGTTACATATACTCTGTATTTTACAGGGTTCCCACAGTGTCGGGAAATCGGAAAAAGGTCGAGAAATTAAAAATATGTTTCCCAATCGGGAAAAAGTCTTAAATTAAAAGAAATTCTTTGCCTAGACTTCGACCTGTACATTTACACAAGAAAACTAAATAAATAAATAACATTTGACCAAAAATATGTTTTCATATTAAATGCTGTTGTATTTTGTATGTTTAGTATTAATATGTACTAATATTAAGTTGACCACACATAATTAGATTATTAGTGTGTATTTGTATTTTGTTTGAGTAAAATGTTAAATTATGAATGTTTGAAATTGTGTTGTAGATAATAACGTATGGATTGGTTCTGCACCAATGTTCATTCTGTCGTAGCGTGTTCAATCTGCTGGATCTGGTTGTAGTCGCAGTCTCATTGATTTCATTTCCACTCAAGTAAGTACATTCACATTGTTCAGTTTGTTTAATGCCACAAGAGTACATTGATTTTTATCAGCCGCTATTGGACATCACACATATAGTCATTTCGACACATTTCTTTTAGAGAAAACCTGCTGCCAATACAGGCAAGGGATCTTTTATATGCACTTTCCCATAGACAGGACAGCACATACCTCGGCCTTTGATGAACCAGTTGTAGAGCACAGTTGTAATGGAAAATAGCCCAAACTTCAGATGGGTCCACTGAGAAGGATCGATCCAATGACCAACCGCTTCAAAGGCGACTATGCTACTGACTGAGCTACATCCTGCTCCAGGTTTCGGATTAATACTCAAAGACATTGTTAATGTTTTTCTCATGCTATGTTTTCAGTAATCAAGCCATCTCGGTGATGAAGATTCTTAATGTTTTTCTCATGCTATGTTTTCAGTAATCAAGCCATCTCGGTGATGAAGATTCTTAATGTTTTTCTAATGCTATGTTTTCAGTAATCAAGCCATCTCGGTGGTGAAGATTCTCAGAGTGTTGAGAGTACTGCGTCCTCTCCGAGCCATCAACAGAGCCAAGGGTCTCAAGGTAGGTTCAGTGTTTTATTACTTCAGCTGGCACACAGAACCGGGGAAATATAAATCATAATTTCCCTAGGGAATTATCACGCATTGTTCTCAGGTAATTTCAGTACCTAGGTCAGTTCACTTTGTCCAATTAAAGTGCTGGCACTAAAAAATACCTGGCTACAATCTTAACTGTACACGCTTAAATAGTCAACATTGCTTGTTACAATTGCTAATGATGTCACTTAAATATTATATTTATACCCTGTACCATTGTTAAATATTTGGTTTAAACATTTATATGAACAAGAGGTCTATGTTAATTGTTAAATATTATATTTCAGCATGTGGTTCAGTGTGTGATTGTGGCAATACAGACAATCTACAACATCATGCTAGTGACATTTCTACTGCAGTTCATGTTCGCTGTGATGGGCGTACAGCTCTTCAAGGTGAGATCTTAGTTAATAATGTCATACATAATGTACACCAGTGAACCGATGCTACTTTTACATTCTTTCAAGGTAAAAAAATCATTCGTCAAGGGTACTTTTTTGTTCGTTGATGGTTCTTTGTATTATACTAGACCAGGCCCCTTTAGATTTTGATTATGCTTGATCAGGTGCCATCAGATGAAAGAAAACCTGTAATTTTTAAAACCGAAAAGGAAATAAAGCAAGTGAATGCATATATTAATAATGTTTATATCCTGTTAACGATCTTGTCTAATTAGTGTTGTTCAATGTTCTTGTAGGGAAAGTTTTTCTACTGCACAGATTCTTCCAGACTCACAGAGGATACCTGCAGGTAAGCGTAGGGCTTGAAATTAACATTGTGTGTGTGAAAGTAAAACAATGTATCAGATAAGCGTAGGGCTTGAAATTAACACTGTCTGTATGAAAGCAAATGAATGTATCAGGTGAGCGTAGGGCTTGAAATTAACATTGTATGAAAGCAAATGAATGTATCAGGTAAGCGTAGGGCTTTAAATTAACAATGTATGAAAGTAAATGAATGTATCAGGTAAGCGCAGGGCTTGAAATTAACAATGTCTGTATGAAAGTAAATGAATGTATCAGGTAAGCGCAGGGCTTGAAATTAACAATGTCTGTATGAAAGTTAATGAATGTATCAGGTAAGCGCAGGGTTTGAAATTAACATTGTGTGTGTGAAAGTAAATGAATGTATCAGGTAAGCGCAGGGCTTGAAATTAACAATGTCTGTTTGAAAGTAAATGTTTCAGGTAAGCGCAGTGTTTGAAATTATCATTGTGTGTGTGAAAGTAAAACAAGGTTTCAGGTAAACGCAGGGTTTGAAATTAACATTGTGTGTGTGAAGGTAAATCAATGTTTCAGGTAAGCGCAGGGTTTGAAATTAACATATGTGAAAGTAAAACAATGTATCGGGTAAGCGCAGGGTTTGAAATTAACATTGTCTGTGTGAAAGTAAAACAATGTATCGGGTAAGCGCAGGGTTTGAAATTAACATTATCTGTGTGAAAGTAAATCGATGTTTTAGTTTTAATCACATTTTCTAATGTAGTCCTACTTGGCTAAAATATTTTTAATATTTAATCATTTAGAATAGATGTTGAATGTTTGTTTTAAAGCTGTTTGATCTGGAATATTTCTAATATTTAATCATTTAGATAGATGTTGTCTTGTTGTGTGTTTATCTGATTTGTATTTGTTGTGTTTAGGGGTTCGTATATTGACTATAGAGATGGAAACTTCCATGACCCAGTAAAAGCCAACAGAACGTGGATGAAAAGTGATTTCAATTTTGATGATGTCAGTCAAGCCATGTTAACTTTGTTCACTGTGTCCACATTTGAAGGGTGGCCGGAGTAAGTAATGTCTTAATATACTGGTATTTTACATTTAATACATTTCTGTGTATAATTGTTATACTCAGGATTTTATTTCCATTGGTTGTAGCGTTTGAAATTCAGTCTTTGTTTTTTAAACCCATGCTTGCGGTGGGTCCTACCGACAATATAATAGGTGGCGCTTCAAGCCAGATATAATGATCACATGATCTAAGTCTAGTGACAAGGTCACATTATGTTCTACGAGTCGAGTTATAAATAGACACATACACATGAAATGAGCACATTATTTAATAAGCAGCTATTAGGTGTTAAAGTGGCAGTGTCTGTTTTTTTTAAATATGCAATGATCTGCTGTACCATATTTAGGTCACGTGAATAGCGGTATGACTAAGCTATGGCAGACAGCTGGCGAGTTGCCTCACCGATTTATAGTGTATTTCGCGTTATCTAATTACGATACAGCAAATCATTGCATCAGAAAAATGGATCATGGTGCACATCAAACAAACGTACAAGATATATTCTAAATGATTAAATATTTATAAAAAAAACAGACTGCCACTTTAAGCATACGGTATTTATTTAATGACAAACCAGCACATTGTTTAATCAGCAGCTATTAGTTATTAAACATGCAGTATTTATATTACATGTTCAATAATAATTTTATTTTTAGCTTACTGTACAAATCCATTGATTCACATGAAGAGTCGAAGGGTCCGATTCCAAACTACCGGCCTGTGGTTGCCGTTTTCTACTTCGTCTTCATCATCGTCATCGCTTTTTTCATGGTGAACATCTTCGTTGGTTTTGTCATCGTCACTTTCCAGAATGAAGGAGAACAGGAGTACAAGAATTGTGAACTTGACAAAAACCAGGTTTGAAATATCACATCTCCATTTGAAAATATTACAACCAAGAATAAAGTATAATTAAACAAAAACCAGGTTTGAAATATCTCCATTTGAAAATATTACAACCAAGAATGAAGTATAATTAAACAAAAACTATGTTTGAAATATCACATCTCCATTTGAAAATATTACAATCAAGAATAAAGTATAATTAAACAAAAACTATGTTTGAAATATCTCCATTTGAAAATATTACAACCAAGAATAAAGTATAATTAAATAAAAACTATGTTTGAAATATCACATCTCCATTTGAAAATAGAGAATGGAGTATATATTGACAGACGTAGAAAATGCAGCACTCATTTATTTGTTTAATTTTTTTCTTCTGGTGATACGGTTTGTAATGTTTTAAAATAATTTTATTATTTTCTCAGTAGTTCGGCATTTTTAATTACCTACGTAGAAAATGCAGCACTCATTTATTTGGTTCATTTTTTTTCTTCTGGAGATACAGTTTGTAATGTTTTAAAATAATTTTATTATTTTCTCAGTAGTTAGGCATTTTTAATTACCTTTCTATATGAAATAATCTATTGTGTGTAAAAATTGTGTTTATTAATAAAAAATTAAAATTGTTGTTTCTTAAATTTATCGTTGTTGTTTTTTAATTTAAAATTGTTATTTCTTAAATGAATTTAAACTTTTGTTTATTAGTTAAATATAAAATTGGAGTTATTAGTTAAATATAAAATTGTGTTTCTTAATTAGATTTAAAATTGTGTTTATTAGTTAAATTTAAAATTGTTTATTAAATGTAAGATTGTGATTTATTAAAATTATATTTATTGGTTAAATTAGTGCTAGTTTAGTAAATATTATTATTAGTAATGCAATTTTTGAAACTATAACGTCAGCTGTGTTTATTTTCAGAGGAAATGCATTGAGTTTGCACTGAAAGCGAAACCAATTCGACGCTACATACCGAAGGCAAGATGGCAGTACAAGATCTGGTGGTTTGTGACATCACAAGCATTTGAATATGGAATATTTGCCTTGATTATGATCAACACCGTCGCTCTGGCTATGAAGGTATTGAATACACACGTATCACTTTAATAACTAATATCACTTGATTCTGTTCATTTTGCTATCAAGGTTTTGAATACACAAAAATATGTGATGAATTTTAACAAAACAATGTACACTGAAAGAATGTTAGCGTTTTCTAGTAAAATATCTGTGACAGAATTGTGTATTTATTATTGTCTGGTTGTTTTGATGCATTTGACAGACATTTAGACAGTTAAACCCGGAGTCATATGTATGAAGACCCTATAAATTTAAATGTGTATCATTAATGCAAAATATCTGCTGGTTAGAAAATAAACACTGTTAAATGTGTTACATGCTCTTCATGCATATGGCTCCAGATGGTTAGCATCCTCATTTGCTACCAGATCCTGTGGGTTTGCTTTGGTGTAGTTAAATAAAATAAACTTTACTTTTTATTAAAGTTTTGATTTTAAACTTTTATAAGATTCCTAATTTTTAACTTTGTTTTATTTCATATAATCTGCCTACAGTTTTGATTTGTAACTTTATGATGGGTTAATATTATGATGACTAATTTTGTTTTATTTTAGTATCACAATCAGTCAGAGAAGTACGGGGATGCGCTAGATTACCTCAACATGATATTCACCGGAGTCTTCACAGTTGAGTTTCTGCTCAAGCTAACAGCCTTTAGGTTCAAGGTAGGATCATCTTTTAAATACTGTAGATCATGAAATTAATGCGATCATAAAATTAATGCGATCATAAAATTAATGCGAAAATGCGAGTCCATGTTGTTCTCATCAATAATTTGATGCATTTATTTCTGTGTTGATTAACGCATGAAAAAAGTGTTGTCTATATTAACATCATAGCAAAAATTCTGCGATATCATTGACTGGTCACCAGTCGTATATCGCGTGCAGCTGTGTTTACAGGTAAGCAAACAGGTATTAAGAAAATGGTTTTGTGGAAGCACAATAAATGAAAATAAAAGGAAATGGAATTTAAAAAATGGAAGAATCACATGCCTGTATTAAAACAAAACAAATAAATATTTGGAGCATCATCGTCAAGACAGACTAATAGTCTAGCAAGTTGCCAGATAACTGTGACGCATGCAGGTTTTTTGTCACCCTATCAAAAGCCGACATGATCGACCGCGATGCACATGAATAAGTTTTAACATGCTAATCCCTAGGTTAAATGTTAATCAATGTAGGCCTGTACACAGATATGTCAGTGAATTACTTAATCTCTTTGGAGATACTAAAAGGTACACAGACATTTGCTGTTATGAAAAGTAACATTTTGAAGGGAGGCCACTCACATTAATTTCAGGTTGCATTTTTGTCTGCCCACCGTCAATCACATTAATTTAGTGACGCATTAATTTCAAGATCTACAGTACCTCTGCTACTCTTTTAGTTCAAAATAGAACTCGCCAACAGCCTTGAGGTTCAAGGTAGGATCATGTTTTAAATACCTCTGCTACTCTTTTAGTTCAAAATATTGAAAGGGAAGGGGATATTATTTTTGCCAAAATTTATGGATTTCATTTTCTTCTAAAATCTTAAATGTGTTGTTGAAAAAGAAATAATCATTTAAAGTCTTTTTTATAACCATAATGTAATTTTAATTTATTGATTTCGTAGTTCTTGGTAGTTTTATTGAAGTTTAACTTTATTTTCAGAATTATTTTGGAGATGCGTGGAACGTGTTTGACTTCATCATTGTTCTTGGTAGTTTTATAGACATCATTTACACTGAAGTTAACGTAAGTATTCCGTGATCCCGTGTATTAACCTACTATCACGTGATAAGTGGTACTAATAAGAACACTCACTTGTTTATGCATTTCACAGGGATAGTTTTGAAGTGGTTTATGAGCTTCAACTTGAAGGCATGTGGCATATTTGGAAATTGTTGTCGACTCAACGAATGCCTTGTTTGTCTTGACAGGCTTCGACATTACTGACCGTCATCGTACTCTGTGACGTCTGCTTTTGGCTGGATTCTCACAGATTCATCCAAGCTTCAGTTGCCTTTGTCAAGTAGAGATGTCAGCATTTTAATAGTGTAATCTTTTACTTGTATAAAGCACAAATACAAAACTATAAATACAAACCCCTGTTATAAACTGATGTTGTTTAGAGATAACAAAAATATCTTGATAATGAGTCAATCACAAATCAAATCCGATTTTAAACTGACTTAAAATAAGATAATAATTAAAAGAAAATAAGTCACATGTAGAAATAGCCATATACCCAAACACTGTAAACATTATAAGCATTATTTCAACATACCAAACACTGTAAACAATGACATTATAAGCATTATTTCAACATACCAAACACTGTTAACATTATAATCATTATCTCAACATACATACCAAACACTGTAAACAATGACATCATAATCATGATCTCAACCTATATGCCAAAGGACCCTTTTTGTTAAACTTTTTTTAGTGAAGTATATTTACATGTGTTCATTATCACACCAATACATCAGTTTATGAAAAGGTGAAATTGAATTTGTGTTTTTTATTAGTAAAATAAGAAGAATTATTAAATTGCCGACATCCTGCTTTTAAAACCTGCTTTACAGTATCATCTTCATCACTGATACAAACAATTTTTTTACAACATGATGAAAATAGATTGTTTATACAAACATTTTTAAAAGAAAGCATTCATAATATTACGACTGGTTAATGTTTCGTTTAATTTTCTTTCTTATAAGGCACTACGTTTTATTTATATTGATAGAGATATGTTTTAATAGTTTTTGATTAATAAGTTTATACAAGAGGATCATTTATTTTGTTTTAATAGTAAGTTTGTCAATTACTTTGTTTTAATAATTAACTTAAATAGATTTATTTTAATCATTTATTTTCAGTATTTTAAAAATGCTATGTTTATTTTTACAAGCGACAGGAATTTATAAATTCAGCATTATGTCACATATATGAAACAATATTTAGTTTATTATGGGCTCATACAATGGTGTTGGTTACAAATATTTTAATATTAATATTTGGAATTTCAGTTTGGCATTTTTTTGGTGGATATTTTTGTTTTTTAATTATTTACTTTGGTTGGAAAGCTGTTGAACAGCGACTATGAGGATTTCTTTGAGTGGTTTAAGTTTGCTTTGGTGATGGGTTAGTCTGTTTATTGCTGTCTTGTGATACATAGAAAAACAATAGCTAGAAAACAGAATGCTATAAGCTTGGCTTAAGTATGGAGCGAGCTATCAATTATTGTCCAAAATGATTTGTGAATGCTAAAACTGAATGCTAAACAGAATGCTAAACCGAATGCTAAAACTGAATGCTAAACCGAATGCTAAAACAGAATGCTATCATATGGTAAGCACCAATGCATGTGACCAATCGGCCCTCTTGATCACATATTAATTATTTCATTGCTTGTTTTCTCTTTCTCAAATGATCTTTATTGCATACAACAATTTATTTTTCACACAATTTTATCTTGCTGCTCCATGTGCAGAGAGCAGAGGTTTGTGATTATTTCTAGTTTTAAGTCAGTGCATGCAGCCCAGTTCATTTGAATACAAACCGCATGACGTCGACTCCACCAAGCAACCAGGCTCTTCTGTTTATTTTTATTTCTAAAGCTAGGGACACACTGATATACATGTTTTGTATGAAACTTAATAAAAACTTAAGTTTGTTTTATTTAACAATCTCCAATAGCCGGTGATAAGATAAAAATCAATGTGACAGTGCTCTAGTGACGTCGTTAAATAAAACAAAATTTATTTTAACTATGCCACTAGAGCACATTAATTTTTGTCTTATTATCGGCTATTGAATGTCATACTTATGGTCAATCTGACACATATCTTTAGAGGAAACCTGTTGCTGCCACATAGTCTACTCTTTCCGATAAGCAGCAAGGGGTATTTTATATTGACTCCCACAGATGAAAGAACTTTGATGAACCAATTGTTGACAACTGGTTGGAATGGAAAATAGCCACAACGGGTCCACTGAGAAGAATTGATATGATGCCCGACCGCATCACAGGTAGACACGCTACCAATTGAGCTTCATCCCACTCCTACTATTTTATATACACTTTCCCACAGACAGGACATCATATACCTCTGATGAACCACTGGTTGGAACAGAAAA
>JAUTWP010169416.1:0-10356 GCA_033042655.1 Cyathermia naticoides | reverse complement strand
AAGGGCGAGTGCAAAAATGTGCTTGCACTGCAACACTTTTGAGCTGCCAGATATTTTCCTCTTTTTTCTCCAAAACCCGCTGACACCCCTGATTAACCGAACCCAGCCACCCCGTTATTTTATTTCTAGATCCGCCACTGACACCCCACTATCATTATCAATGCACGTTTGATGTGAAAAAGTATTATGAACTATTATTAGCCCTGGGATGACAAGTAAAGTTTGTTTTATTTAACGAAATATACCAGAACACATTAAGTTTTATCTTATCATCGGCTATTGGATGTCAAACATATCGGGGAGTGAGATGTAGCTCAGTCGATAGCGTGGCCTCTTTTGAAGTGATCGGTCATCGGATCGATCCTTCTCAGTAGACCGATCTGCAGTTTGGGCTATTTTCCATTCCAACCAGTGCTCCACAACTGGTTCATCAAAGACTGGTATCTGCTGTTCTGTCTGTTGGAACGTGCATATGAAAGATCCCTTGATGCTTATCGAAAAAGAGTAGCTTATGTGGTGGCAGCAGGTTTCCTCTAAAAGAAATGTGTCAAAATTACCATATGAATGACGTCCAATAGCCAATGATAAAATAAAAATCAGTCATTCAGTAGAGTCGTTAAACAAAACAAACTTTACTCATACAAATTTTGGTAAATGTATTTCTTTAAAAAGGAATAGACTAGTGTGGAATTCGTGTATCTGTAACTATTAGATAAAATTAATGTTAAGTACTGCAAGCATCAGATCAACCAGAAAAGCAACATAATGAATGTGAAGTAAAAAACCCCACCTTATCCCATCTATTTCAGCATCTACACCCCTCGCTCAAACATTTCGGCTTCTGGAGGTACACCCAGGAGAATTGCAATGAAATGGAGAGCTCAAAATGCAGTATCCAAACATGTACCAGCGGAGGATGAGCATTCATCTGAAAAGTAAGTTTACAATTACATGTGTATTTTTGAATTTCTTTTTATATAGAGCATATACACCTCGTGTCTTGTAATATCATAATTTATCAGCATGAGTTGATAAAAGTATAAAATCTGAGGCTTGTCGAGGATTTTTCTTCTTTTATCAATGAATGCTGATAAATTATGATCACAAGACACGATGGGTATATTTTTTTTATCATTCATTATCACTATTTTCATTAGCGACAATAATTGTAAAAAAAATTGAAACTTATTGAATGTTACAAAAGCCTGTTATGAAGCAAAATTACGTCATCAGGCATTATAAAGTTAGCCAAATGTAAGAGTACTTCCCTGATGACGTCATTGTTATTAAGGTTGGACAAATCAGATGCATTTAAACTAATGATAATGACGTAAATTTAATAATTCAAGAAAGAAAAATGCCTAAAAAACGTGGTATCACAAATTATAGTGCCAGCTATATCTCACACAAAAGACTTTAATGGATGATAATATACCACTATACAACATTTATCTTCTATATATATAAAACAGTCTTTTCACTTAAAATCATCGAAACTATTGTTCAGGATTATTTATAATTTGCTTTAATATTTGAGTAGATATGAATAATTAAATTGCTGTGTTTAAATTTATGTTCTTGATTTTAAATGTATTTTTGGCATGTTTTTCATGCTTTATTTTTAATATTTTTAATATGTCATTAAATTGATAAATGTTTAATCGCCGCAAATGGGTGAAAGATTCTCGCAGTGACGTTAAACTAAATATTCACTCACTCATGTGACCAGCCAAAACAAACTCCATCTCTTGATGTGTACAGTACCTCTATAGATATTAAAATCATTGTTAGTTTTGTTATCATTTTGATTTTTACACCATTGTAAAGGAAATTAAATTAAGAATTTGACTAAATTGTTGTTTTTCAATCATTTTGCATTACAGAGAATTTGAGGACATCTTTTTCAAGCCTCAACATTGTCAACCCAAACAATACGCCTTCTGTACCCCAAGATCCTATCACAGTGATGACTATGATGATACAGATGACACCGACCCAAGACTTGGTAACCCTAAACCTGTCCATGGACAAGAAGCAGCTGTAGTAAACAGAAGGCAGAAAAAGAGACAGTACATTGTAAAACGGCCTCAAAGCACTCCATTGTTTGGAAGTGTTATCCCTGATTCTTGTGGAAATAACATCCGGGATTCAGATAAAAAGAATAATTTTGTTTTTATAGATAATTCCAGAAAATGTGTTCCTAATGCAACTGCTTGTTATTCATCACAATCTGAAACTGCTCATTCCAGAAATTTGAATTCAGAATGTCATACCTCCAACAATAGTAATAATACTCAAAGAGAACATTTGACCAATCAGTATTTGGGTAAATGTGGTCAGGCAAGTAAAGCAACCAATCAAAAGTGTTCTATTAAAGATGTGGTAGGTTCTAATGAGATTGGTAGTAATACTAGTCAGCTTAATGAAGTCTTGAAGGGTTGGTCTTCCTATGATGATGATAGAGATGTAGAATTTTTTATGAAAGCCGAATTCTTGGATGCTTCTATGAAGCCAAAGAAAAGTCGGTTGAAAAAGTTCTTGAAGAAAAAGAAAGGGAAGTACAATCCAATATTACAAGAACCTCCACAGAAAGGCAATATGATGCAGAGACCACTTTCATTGCCAAATCTAATGTGTGATAATGCTGTTATTTATTCAGAATCAAAAAATCTTAACAAGTCATTCGATGACCCTAGATCGGTCGGTGTTCTTCCAAATGGTTATGGGAAATCAGTTTTACCAGATAATCTACCTCAACAAAAACAATGCACAAACAATGATGTTAGATCCAATTCTAAAGCATTGAAGAATGCAAGAAAACCTAAAGGTGATACCGAAGTGTGTAACACTGCTATAAACAAATCTATCATTCATGACAAGCATGTTCCAGTTTCCTTACAAAACAAGCCTATAATACATAACAAACCAACAATACATAATAAACCAGTACCAATTTCTTCAAAAGACAAACCTATAATAAATGATAGGCCTGTTTCAGTTTCCTCACATGACAAACCTATAATACATGACAAACCTATAATACATGACAAACCTTTACCAGTTTCCTCACATGACAAACCTTTACCAGTTTCATCCCAGTTACATACTCAAGGCAAAGACTCTGTACTGGTCCGTCACAGCACCGATATGCACACAACATGTGGTAGTAACATAGTTGTTTTACCATCTTCAAAATGTGCACATATTAAAGTGTGTAGACATTCTGTTACTGGAAGTCATACAGATTTAATGGATGAAACCTGGTGTTCATCAGCAACTCAACCTAAAACAGATTTATACAATTCTAGAATTGGCAGTGGATATGATGAAACAGCTAAACAAACAGAAATATGTGGGAGTGAGTCATACCATGAACATCCCAGTCAATCTGATCCATTTTTGTCAGAAACAAAGATATCAAAACACAGTCCTCATCAAATGAAATCACCAACAAATGATGGCAAAATTTCTTCAAGAAATGGAATGTCCAAAATGCTTCCATCAAAGTCTGAGTTTCAAAATGGTTTACAAACAAATGGTAATGATGCTTCATCTGATTGTTGTTTGTGTAGAAAGGATATAAAATGTACTGTACATGAAAAAGATGTAGCAAATGTCCAGTATGCTATTTTTTATGATGGGAATGGTTGCACTGAGATGGATTCTTCCAAAACTAATCACTTTTCTTCCTGTCGTTCTGATATTGCCAAAGAAATTTATGATTATTCTGATAATTCATTTGAAAACTCTTGCAAAACACCTCAAATACCCAGTGACATAAATGTTCATCAAAATGAGAATGTCTATGAAAACAGCATTTCAAATCAATTTGGTGGTGTTAATGAAAATACCCACAAGGTGTTAGCATCTGGATCTTCAGGAAAACCGTTTGAAGCTGAAATTAAAAGTGATGAATATACACATCCATCTCTTGATTTTAATGTGACGAGTTCTGCTGATAATTCTTTGTCAACCGATTCTTATTCTCTCTCAACTGCTTCTTGTTCTTTATCAATTCATTCTTGTCCAGTGGAAAAACACAAAAGTGAAGTCGTATTGGATCTTCAAACAGTTACTAATGAACTGGATGATCCAGTTGTTAGTGGTACTTCAATAAGGCATCAGTTATCAACAGCATCACTGGAAATCCACGACAGATGCACCGGTAGTGATAATGACATTAACAATACACACAGCTGGAGTAATAATTCAAACTGTGGTTCTGAGACTAACCAAAGCAGCATATGCACAGACTTGGGCAATACTAGTCAAGAAATCTCTGAGATGGATACAATTGGTTTGTCATCAAAAACATCCATCAATAGTCGAGAACAATGTTTTGGATTTACAGTAAAACAAAATTCTGTCGGAGAAGCTGCTGCTAGTACTAATGGAATGTATGCTAATTGTATGATGAATGAAGAAGTGGATAGAGAAGATTGTTCAGAGTTCAACAACACTGCTGATAAAGAATGTGTGATTGCTACTGATAATCACAATAGCTTGATGGTTGAGCAGGATATGTCAAGGACTGATGATAGCTTGGTAGCAGAACATGAAATGCTGTGTACTAAGAAATGTGGTCCAGAAGGTGAACACTTGATGGCACAAACACATCATGGATACATCAAAGAAGAAACTGATTTTCACACTGTTGAAATGAATGATTTATATTTTACGCAGAAGCGAATTAAAAGCTTTAGTTATCCTTGTATTTCATCCTGTTATGAAAGTTATGTGAATGCTGGAGAAGGGACTGCACAGAAAAGAACTCAGAGTTTGAGTTGTCCCTGTATTTCAGTTCATCAACAGAGTTCAGCAAGATCTGTTGAAAGTCAAAGATATCCTTTGGATAAAACTGATTGTGCAAGTCAAATATCTAGACTTCTGTTTGAATTAAAAAATGAACTTATTGGTTCTGACACAAATGCTGGTAGTTTGGAAAGTGAATACAATACAGATGATGAGAGAGGTAAAGTATCCTCTGAATCAGAGAATGAGTCTGAAGACACTAGTCCCTATGTGACGCTTAAGAACACTGACATTCGAATTAGAAGATCCAGTTATTCTGAATTTGAAAAGGCATCAAAAACCTCTGAATTTATTGAAATTTCAGTGAAGCCTGACTCTCAGTATGCAAATGTGGAAAGCATAGATTCATTACGTCCTAGTGATGTAAGTAGAGTGGAACAGGACTGCAGTTTGATAGAACCGTATGCTACCACAAAGTCTGTTACAGCAGCTAAGCTGCCTGTGAAGAAAATTAGAACTATTTTTAGCACATCAATCAGTTCTAGTGATTCTCAAGAAAGCAATACTGTGCAAGATTCAGAAGGAAATAAGAATTCTAATGCATCCATTGCTGACATGTCTGAAGAAGATTCACCTGTGGATGGTGAATGTATCACTCCTTACAAAGAAAACAGTGCATCCGTCTATGAGGATATTTCACCTTATGCTACATGTGGAGGCATCAGTTCTTACAATCCAGACACAACAGAAACCAAATGTTGGAAAAGTGATGAAGTCCTATCCTGTAAAGACACTCCATCAAAGAATCCGTATGCAACTATTGGTGAGCTCTGTGATGGAGATGTTGATGGTGGGTTGGATGAGTCTGGCGGGAAACAGATGGATGAGGAGGATGTTTGTCTGGATCCACCTGTAGTCAGCAGCAGATCAGCTCTGTACAAGATGAATAGTGTTAAGGAAGACAGAATCAACCCAGCTGATGAAAGAGGTAACTGGTATTTTGTTATGAGACACTAATAAGGCACTAAAAACCTTAGATGTAGATTTGTTATGAGACACTAATAAGGCACTAAAAACATTAGAAGTATATTTGGTATGAGACACTAATAAGGCACTAAAACATTAGAAGTATATTTGTTATGAGACACTAATAAGGCACTAAAACATTAGAAGTATATTTGTTATGAGACATTAATAAGGCACTAAAACATTAGAAGTATATTTGGTATGCTGCAGTGTGAGTGAATATTTAGTTTAACGTCGCCGCAGATAAGAGTTGCAAATGGGTGAAACATTCTCGCAGCGACGTTAAACTAAATATTTACTCACTCAGTGCAGATAAGAAAAACAAATTAATATTGAAATTTCAGAACAATGTAGGTGTATTTACATTATAAAATAGATGTATATTAAAAAAATATACAGTAAATATTTATTTCCAAATTTTTACATTCATTCCTTTTCTGTTAAGATGTGGAAGATATGTATGCCAAAGTGAGTAAAAAGAAGAGTATTGTCTCCGAAGAAGAGGTAGCGGTGGCTGTTGTTGATCAAATAAAACCTGAAAAAATTCAGCGAGTAGGAGGTCGATGTGGAACTCAAGTAAAAACTGAAACCATTCAACCATTAGGAGATGGAACTTGTGATATATCTAGTGTGGAAAACACCATTCAACCATTACAAGATAGACGTGCAACTCTTGGTGATGTGTCTAGTGTGGGAAACAGAAGTAGCTCGGTGACAGACGGAACATCGTCAGTCAGTCTGTCTGAGGGTTGTGTGGGTGCTTGTGGAGGTGAAGGGGATGAAGTGTTTGGTGTTGAGCAGTATTGTCCACCAGTGCCAGATAGATGCTACAAGAAGTAAGTACAGTAAAACCTCTCTATACCGGACATCCATGGGACCAAATAAAATGTCTGGTTTTCAGAGGTGTCCGGTTTTCAGAGGTGTCCGGTTTTCAGTGGTTAGATTTATGCTAAATGGACACACTGGGACTGAATTAGTTGTCTGGTTTAGATGTAGTTCTGGTTTAGATGATTCCAGTTTAAAGGGGGTCCTGTTTAGAGGGGTTTCATTGTACAATAATAGTGACTATAATCTCATTACTACCGTATATTTCTACAGATCATTATATATACGGTATATACGGTAGTAATGAGATTATAGTCACTATTATTGTTATTTCTTACTCATATTTATTGTTTTATAGTAAAAACAAACTAAATTTCAGTTTCCAAACCATTTACCAGGTATTAGAATCCAACATGGCTCCTGAAAAACCAACAGACACACACTTTCCTATGATGTCACAAATATGTTTTTATATCTGGTCCCACTAAACATCATAAATGGTAACCTGAGACTATATTAACCATATAATATTACAATAACTCTTTAGATACAATGGTATTATAAAAGAAATATTAAGATCTGCCTACATGAAGTGCACATGGTTTTAGAATCAATTCCATTGTAGTTATTGACCTATGACAGGTACATGTATATTACAAATGTGGTATGTACTGTCATGTTGTGGAAAAATGCATTTAAACACATTGCTGTTAACAATAAGGGGTATAAGATGGTTTTTTAACATAATTACCACATCTGCAACAGTGATGAAATGTGCTGTTATGTATTTGAAAAAGTACATATGAAAAAATGCCTTGCTACTAATTGAAAAGTAAATAAGTAATGTTTGTTTTATTTAATGATGCTACTAGAGCACATTAACTTTTATCTAATCACCGGATATTAATTGGATGTCAAACATATGGTCATTCTGACACATTTATTTAGAGTTAACCCACTGACACCACATATGCTACTCTTTTCAATAAGCAGTAGGAGTCTTTATGCACTTTCTCTCAGGCAGGACAACACATACCATGGCCTTTGATGAACCAGTTGTGGATCACTGGTTGTAAAGGAAAATAGCCCAAACTGAGTAGGATGGATCTGATGACTGACTGCTTCATTAATTGAAAAAAGTACCCTATGACATATGTGTAATTTGAATGAGTTTCTTTTGATGATGATGTGCTGTAAATACTGAGTGTTTTACACCTGATAACTGCAGATCAAACATGTGTTAATGTGTTGTTAAACATTCCTGTCTGTGTTTCCTTGATAGTGAACACATTTCACAGATGTCTGTGATCTTTTATCAAAGTCTCTCAAACGGTAGTTTCAATTGTTTGTGAAAGTTTCATGTCCATAGCAACAGTTAGTCAATACTTTGTCAACACTTTGATTTGCACACGACTCACTAGTTATGTTTTTAGAAAATAAGATTAATATGCAATATTGAGTTCTGTATAGGAGATGAATGCTATTGTGACTGTCATTGTTTGCAGTGAAGAGTTTAGTTGCAAAACACTATAAAAAACATTGGCATTGTTTTGAGAAAAATTACTTATCACATTTAGGAAAAAAAACATTATTCAACTTTAGTAACTGGTTTACATAATGTTTTGCTAAAAAGTTATGTTGAACTGTATTTGATTGCCCATTGACAGTTTTCATGGCTGTAACTATTTTGTTTTGTTTTTAGTATTAATCATGTTTTGAGACCAAACTCTTAATATGTGACTTAATTATTTAGCCATTGTTAGCCATAGAAGACTAATAGCCAATGATAAAATAAAAATCAATGTCCTCCAGTGGTGTCGTTAAATAAAACAAACTTTACTCTTTTTTTAGCCTTGGAAGACTAAAAAAAAATCATTGTTGTTTATATCAAGTGGGCATTGAGTAGTTGCAGATTGGTCATCAGATTAATCCTTCTCAATGGACCAATTTGCAGTTTGGACTATTTCCCATTCCAACCAGTGGTTAACAACTGGTTCATCAAAGGTCGTGTTATGTGCTATCCTGTCTATGGGAAAGTACATATAAAAGACCCCTTGCTGCTTATAAAAAAGTAACCTATGTTACCTAAAGCGGGTTTCCTAAAAAAAAAAGTTATAGTGACCATATGCATGACGTCCAATAGCTGTTAATAAAATAAAAATCAATGTCCTCTAGTGGCATAGTTAAATAAAACAAACTTTACTTTTTTTTTTATTAGCCATGGAAGACTAAAAAAAATCATTGTAACGTTGTACCAGTGGTCCACAACTGGTTCATCAAAGGCTGTTATATATTATGCTGTCCTGTCTATGGGAAAGTGCTGCTTATTGAAAAGAGTAACCTATGTGACAGCATTGGGTTTCCCCTAACAAAATGTGTCAGAATTACCATGTGTTACGTCCAATAGCCAATGACAAGATAAAAATCAATGTGCTCTAGTGGGATAGTTAAATAATATAAACTTTACATTATGAGTAGTTGCAGCTTGTGAGATACATTAGCATGTGTACCAGTATGTGTCATTCAGATGTGTTCTAACTTTCATATTATGTCACATAGGCAGGTAATCCATTTGTTGTGCATGGAAGCATAAAAAATACATTTTTAATTGCCCTCCAAGAACATTATTTTCATGCAACTTAGTAGAACATCCCACTCACACACGACATCACAATTCTATTATTAATGTATGTTTTTGGCTAGGCATCATTTATTTCATTCAGTATTTATAACAGTGTTTTATTTTTAACAATATACTGTAGTCATACGTCATTATTTTTTAATGAATGTTTTGTGTATGAACAGACATATAAGGACAGTGAGAGTGATTCCATTAGATAATAATTATAAACAATGATCACAGATGATATTTTACTGCTATGTTTAAATATACATGTAATTTATATATCTTTTTGTCAAATGATAAAAATTTCATATGGAATGGAGTCTTTGTTTTAAAATAAAACTTATTGGTAGTTTAATATCTGATAAATGAGAATACCATTGTTGTATAATTCCTGTTGGTGTTTAGAATAATAAAAATATAAATTTGTATAACTATAGGATTCCTTAACTGCAAAATGTTTTGATATTCATAAAATGTATTGATTTTATCATTACTGCTAAATTCTATTATTATCACTGTCAGTGATCAAGATCAATTCTCATGTCCACCAATATCAATAATTATTAATGTGAGGTGCAATTAAAAATAAATTTAAATTCTTATGTCCACCAATATCAATATTAAATTATTAATGAGGTGCAATTAAAAATAAAAATAAATACTTATGTCCACCAATATCAATATTAAATTATTAATGTTGTTCAATTAAAAATAAAAATAAATACTCATGTCCACCGATATCAATATTAAATTATTAATGTCATTCAATTAAAAATAAAAATAAATACTCATGTCCACCGATATCAATACTAAATTGATCTGGTACAATTAAAAATAAAAATAAATACTCATATCCAACAATATCAATACTATAAAGTCTTACGTCCACCGATATCAATACTGTATGGGATATAATAAAAAAAAAAAATGTATTGTCTGAATATCAACACCGTGTGATTTCTAATGTCTTGTGTAATTAAAAATAAAAATAAATTCTTGTTTCCACCAATATCAATACTGTGTGAGATAAAATAAAAATAAATTCTTGTGTCCACCAATATCAATACTGTGTGAGATAAAATAAAAATAAATTCTTGTGTCCACCAATATCAATACTGTGTGAGATA
>JAUTWP010169405.1:0-10356 GCA_033042655.1 Cyathermia naticoides | reverse complement strand
TTCTTTTTAATTCTTAAGTCCTCGACCATTTATGCATTATATAATATAATTATTTCTATATCAGAAATAAAACTACATATATATGTAAGGTGATGATTCAGGGGGCCCCAACCCTGACATCGCCAAATGGTCTGGGGATAATAAATATATTTATTAAGATGTCCAATTCCGCGATTCCGTCCACGATTCCGTGATCGCGGAAAATCGGGACCCCTAAATTGTACTTATTTACAATTAACTTTGACGTCAAATAGACAATGCTTAAAATCAATCAATTTGTTTTTGTTTTACAATTAACATCCAAGGATGTGGCTTTGGGGATGCTACTGGACTGTTTAATATTCAAGCCAACTGTAATGGGAATTAAATACTACTTATTGTGTCATCTGCATAAAAATGTAAAGAGGAAAACTACTGGGTGAAACTCATTATTCCAAGCACTTTTGTAATGTATGACACTCAGATTTAAGCTAGTACTCGGATTAAAAAAACACAAAGAAAAAAATCATACTTTTAGCAAGATTAAAACTAATAAACTTTTGAACACTTTTACCTAACTATTAAGCCACTGAAGCTGCCTGATTATTTTTCATTGGGTACCTATTTTTAGTTTTGTCTTGTTAATATTTATTTCATTGGTTAAATAATTTTATAAATGTTTCATAGATTGTTTTTCATTGGAATATGATTACTGATGTTTGTTGTTTTTCATTGGCAGAATGCAGGTTGCTGTTTTGTTGATGCTTACAAGGCTGAAGGGCTTCTCAGTATTTGTCACTTCATTTTGAAGGTAACACTTGTAAACTACTTTTTTCTTCAGTACAAACAAGCATTCTCATACTAACATAAGAGTGTTGACATTAATTTCCTAAATATTTATAATCTTTTACATGTCAGGCATTTTTCCAGAGAGTAAAATAAGTAAAATTGAGCACCCTAAAAGTTCAGATTTATTTTTATAATATTAAAAGATTGTTTAAATTTTCCAGTGTGACTTAGTTAGCGTCAATTGATATGTCACTAAAACAGTCTGAATCATCAATTTATCATTAAGTATGCAGTCTCTCACCAGTGTCAGTGACATATTTCAATAAAACAGTCTGAATCATCAATTTATCATTAAGTATGCAGTATCTCTCACCAGTGTCACATATGGTTAAAACAAAATAGAGCCTGCCCTAAAAACAATCTGCAGGAAACTCTGCCTGTTATAATTTATAATTTAACTGATTCATCACTCAATGACTTCTTGTTTTACGTGTTACAGTTTCTACCAAAGTATCACTTGATGATGGAGTGGTGTAAATACTCATCAATGTTTGTTGGATTTTTGTCCCACCCTGCTTCCACGGTTAGACAGTGTACGAGCAATATTTTTAAATTGCTTGGTAAGTAAACATTTTATCTTTAACCCTTTCAGACTTGTTAAACATTGTACCTAAAGTGCCCCAGGAATTCATAAAGTTTAGCATTAAACAAAAGATAAATTTACCAACACGTTATTGATCATAACTTGTTTATTTTTCATGGTACAGAACTGGTTCAAGCATATTTGTGAAGTTAATTCAATTTGCTACAAGGATTATCTGATTAACATATGTATAAATGCAGGTATATATTTTTAATCATTGTTTATAATGATGTGAAATTTGTTCAAAAATGTGCAAATGAATCAACCTATTCGAAAAACTGCAACCACATGCAAATCTTGAATGTAGAATGTCCTCATAAATTTGTGATAATCCCATAGTGTAGTGATACCATTTCTGTTAGTAGCATTCTATCTGGATAATCACTATCACAATCGGTTAAAACATCACTATCAAATTCCTTGTCCATGTTCGCTGTGTGATCCAAGATGGATGCTGCCATTACACCAAAATTGGTCGAAAACTTTATTAAAAACACAATGTTTTTCACAACAAACATGTGCGATTGCTTACAGGATGTTGTTATTATCGTAGCCTCAATTGCACATGTCAAAATCGGACAATTTTGGCAATAAATACAAAATTAAAAAATACAACAAGATAACCTGTTATGTAGTTGGAACAGTTTTTCATAACAATGGGGAAATCCTGTAGCATAGTCGGAATGGGTTAATACCATTTGTAGAGCATCAGTTGACTATAACTACTCAAGCTTCATATTTTATACTTTTATCAACCCATGCTGATAAATTATGATATGACACTCAGGGTATATCCTCTATTTATATTTTAGCTTAGTAAAACTCAGTTATAAGATTGGGAAGAGATACTAACTTTAATTAAAGTGCTATGTTATTATGTTTTGCAGGGAACAATATTTCACGCGAATCGTCGTTCTGTTAGCATGTAGGTAACACAAAATTAAATTCAAGTGAAAAGACATTCGGTTACGTTGTGACCTGTATCGTTCTATTAAAACTTGCAAACTGTATTTTCACAGGCTGGAAGTGTTCACAAAAGACGTTTGAAACTGTTTTATTAAAACATTGTTTTTGTATTTTGTTTCAAATTTATGTTATAAAAGTTTAAGCTAAAATGTCCATCTTTAAAATTTAAGTTTGAATAGTGTAACTTTCAGGTAACCGATTAGATAACACATTGGTTATGCAAACATCATTCACGTAACCGAACAATAGGTTACCTGTGTAAAAACCATGTGAACCGACTTCGGGTTACCTGACATTTTGAAATATTGTCCCCTGTAGTCACTAGTGGCATTGTTAAATAAAACAAACTTTACAGTTTACTGTATAAAACATACATGTGCATGCGTAGTACTTTTTCTTTTTATGTTCTGACTACACTCCTGAATTTCACAAATAAATGTAATGAAAATGAATTAACAAACATCTGGTTAAAACTAATGTCAAACAGAACTTTTTTTGTAAAGTTTACTACTAGTACTACTAGTGTTGCCAAACATTTCAAACAAATCTACAGCTCTAAAATACATAATTTCAAACAGTTTAAAATATTTAGGGCAACACAAAATAAAATTTCCACTCCGGACCCGACACTCATTCAGTTACTAGTAATTTGAATTGGTGTCCAAGGATAGTCCTGGGCCTGGGGTCAACGAGAACGGTCCTCTGCTTGGCTAGAAACAAATTGAAGTAATACCTTGCAATCTTATGACGTTTTATATTCTAATTTGGCAGCCATACTGTTTTCTAGTAAATATGTAAACAAAATCTAAAATTAAAAGAATGGTCTGAATATAGTTGACCGAATTAACCCATTGCTTATGTCGCCATTTTAAAGTGACACAGATATTTCCAAGCCTTCATATAAAAATATGGATCGGCTGTATGAAAGGTTTTGGTTGAGTATCATAAGTATATAATAGTTGTAAATTGAAAATACTAATTCATAGTTCCATCTAAGCATACCATTTACCTCTTAACAGCATAAAACTATTTGCAAATATGAAAAAGAAATCATAAACTTCACGATCAAAGATTCGTAAACAACAAATTCATAAACTAATATCTAAACACAGATATACGTTTATTGTAAACCGTTGTATGTTGAACCAATATTGCACGGGCATGATTTGTCGACATATGGCATTGAAATACTTGAACAGAACATATATTTAGTTTTGGTATTTAAAATGTATAATTTTAAGCAGTGATGGATCCAGAAATTCCATTTAGGGGGACCCAATGACAAGCCTAAGTGCCAAAAACATTTCGTGTAAAATGTTTTTTTTTGTAAAATAGCTACATTTAGGAGGGGAGGGGGGCGGTGTCATGATCTGATTTTGTAGTGTGCTCATTTTTTAATTTTTTAACCTCGCATGCGCAAGAGAAATCAAAACAAAAGAATCTAGGTCTGTTTACATAACCGTGCAGAAATTGTATCACCACAATCTTGCAGAATCTGCATCAAAACATGTCATACGCTTTATCATCATTCAAATAATTATGTGTTACTCACTTACATCTTTAAACAGTATTGATGACAATGTATCATATACAATGTTGTAAACAGCACAGCTAGGCTATCTATTTACAAAATCAGAACGGCAATTCACTGATACAAAATGAGCACGATACAAAATCAAACTGAGACCCCGGGTCGTCGCCCCCCTCCTCTCCCGCTAAATAAAATATATAAAATGGTATTATTCTATTTTCTTCTTCTTTGTCGAACCCTCAGATATTTTTATTATGATTTTTAACACTTCACCAGTGTATTGTGACTATTTAAGGAGAATATGGAAATTAAACTTAAAGTTACAATATCATGTTAAATATTTAAATGTATTTTTTCTAAGTAAATTGGTCCGTTATAGTGGCGTAGGCCAACCCCATATTTAAACCAAATAGCAAACGCGTCCTGCTCCTTTTTACGTTTTGGGCAGCCCCAATAAATTGCTCCCAAATTTTCTTTTTATCATATCTCGGAAAAGCACTCAAAATCTTAAACTCATGACATGTTTGCATTAAATTAAGTAGGCCTAAAATCCATAATTAGTCACTAATTTAAGATTAAATCTATAACACCTTTCTTCTTACATCCACCCCCATCCGCCCCAGGGCAGGGTTTTTGGGGATCCCAAAAGCCGTGCCCAGAGGAGGCGTGCTTGAACTATTTCCATTCCATTCCGCGTCTCGCTTCGGCGTACGTTGCAGATAAGAAGCACAAATTATTCGTTGATATGAAAGAAGCGCTGTTGTACTTATATTGTACTTATATTTTACATTAGGAAACATAATTATTATAACATGGGCAGGAGAGATTGTAACTTTAAAACTGCTGTTGTGTTTATGTTTTACATTAGTAAAATATGTTATAACATGGGAAGTAGAGATTGTAAGATTTCTTCAGTTGAGTGGCTTTTTCTTCTGCAAAAAAGAAGACATTATATAAATTTAAAATATAAAATATGTTAAAAACCGTGGTATGTAATGTAAGTCTCTTGGAGAGCGGGATGTAGCTCAGTCAGTAGCGTACCCACCTTTGAAGTAAACACAATGTTTTGTATAGATAGTAGCATATCATTTTTGGAACTTTTTACGTCCTATTTTTATTTAAACTTCCTGGTTATTTATTAAATAAAATAACCGATTGGTATATAAGATAATACTTATTAAATAATATTAAAGCAGTATGGAATCTACCACCACACAACTAGCTTAAGATAATGATGTGTTTATACTTTTTGCATGGCGTATTAATACAAACTGTGTTGTGGTCACGTGACTTCGTGTTTATAAACACGTTCACGTGTCATGTTAATAATAACATCTTGATTATGTTCTATCGTGCCGGCGGAACTGGATATAATATATTATAGTATACTGTTATTATATTAAAATTAATGACAAGAGAGCCGTAATACAAATTTACCGGTTTAGTACATGTATTAAATAATTCCCGTATCCCCCCGTTAAAGGGGCAGTGTCTGGGTTTTAAAAAAATATTTAACCATTTAGAATAATTATCTTGTACGTTTGTCTGATGCGCACCACGCTCCATTTTTCTGATGCAACGATCTGCCGTACCATATTTAGGTCACGTAAATAGCGCTACGACGTAGCGATGGCGGACAGTTGGCGGGTCGCCTCAACGATTTATAGTTTTTTTGAAACAATATTTATTTCAATAAATGAAGTGTATTTCGCGTGATCTAATTACGATATAGTTGCGTCAGAAAAATGGAGCGTGTTGTGCAAACGTACAAGTATATTCTAAATGGTTTTTTTTAAAAACCAGTCACTGCCACTTTAAGTAACATAGTTTCAGAGTATTTTATGCCCTGGTATGTCCTGCCCTGTTTGTTAAAATAAGCATAAACAACTCTTGATGCAAATAAATCTGATTGATATAATAAAATTCTAAATATTTTAATTTATTTTTATAACATGAAAAATTTCAATGTATTAATTATAAGGGGAGATAAACGTTTAAAACAAGCTTTTTAGAAAGAGTTATTCCTCTTAGTTCATATGAATTATAAATTACAACGTAGTGCGTATTTGTGTGAGCGTGCGTATGTGTGTGAGCGTGCGTATGTGTGTGTATCTTATCATCGGCTATTTGGACGTCAGAGGAAACATGCTGCCATCACATACATATGCTAGTCCTACTATTTCCGATATTATATATTATGCACTTTCCCACAGACATGACATCATATACCAGATCCTTTGATGAACCAGTTGAACTGGATGGAAAATAGCCCAAACTGCAAATGTAAAATGATCCACTGAGGATCGATTCTATGACCGACCACTTAACATTATCTTTAGAACTACGTTTATATAAATTTATTTTTGTGCTTACATCCAATTAATGTTCAAGTATGCTGTCACGGGCACACAGTTCAGCTTTCCAAGTCATCTGTCCAGTACACTAGTGCGGCTACTCTTTTTCAATAAGCAGCAAGGAATCTTTTATATGCACTCCCACAGACAGGATACAGTGGTGGATTTGGACCTTTTTTCCCGGGCCCCTCCCCCCTAAATTTTGCGATTTTTCTATTTTTTACGTTGTAAGTATTTTCGGGAACATTTGTGTCACTTAGGCTTGTCATTGGGGCCGCCACTGGGATAGCACAAACCATGGCCTTTGTTAAACCAGTTATGGAACCATTGATCGGTGTAAGTGCACCTTCCTGTTGAGCCTTGCAGAGCACTCACTCTGGGTTGGAGTCGGTACCTAAATTAAAAATCTCATGCCTCGACTGAGATTTGATCTCAGTACCTACCAGTCTCAGCTACGATAGCTTAATTACTCGGCCACAGAGACTGTTTTTTAGAGCTACATTCTGCTCACAGTTTAATATTATTTCAAGAGTGTTTGCCGTCATCTTTAGTGAAATGTCCACTCGACTACTATTTAAGTCAGTTCATTTTGAGCTATTTTTTTTATTCCAACCAGTGGCCCATAACTGGTTCATCTCATAACTGGTTCATCAAATGTCATGGTTTTTAATGTTATGTTTGTTGAAGAGTATACAAGACCTCTTTTTATTTATTAAAAAAGGGTGAGGTTGAATAAAATAAACTTTACTTTTTATTAAAAAAGAGTAACTTATGTGGCATTAGCAGTTTTTTTTCTGAAGACAGTGTCCTAATTACTGCATGTTTGACATCTAATACTAATGGCTGGTGGTTAAACAATGTGTCGTGGTGTTGTTAAACAAATATTTTTTTTTATCAGGTTTGAGATTTGGTTTTGATCAGGTAAGTTTTGTCATTCACATGAGAATGTAAAGTTTGTTTGTTTTATTTAATGATGCACTAGTGCGTATTGATTTTTATCTTATCATCTGCTATTGGACATCATTCATATGGTAATTTTTGACATATTTCTTTTAGAAGAAACCCACATAGGCCACTCTTTCCGATAAGCAACAAGGGATCTTTTATATGCACTTTCCCATAAACAGGACAGCACATACCACAACCTTTGTTGAAGCAGTTGTAGAGCACTGGCAGGAACAGAAAATAGCCCAGACTGGTTCACTGAGAAGGATCAATCAAAGGTGAACTCTTAAGAAGCAAGTGAACAAAAAACACAAACTCAGGTTGGAAATATCATATATATGTATTTGTGTATGAAACTGTACATCATTGACTAGGACCCGCTGAAAAACAAACAATATCAAGTGATTGAAAACATGATTTTAAATTTAGCTTCGATTACACAGTCATTTGAGAGTATTTTAACAAAATAATGTACATGGTGGACATGCTATTGCATATGCTGAAAATAAACACTTCAATCTAATGACATGAACTGACCATACTTGTAAATAAAATAAATTAAATGACATTTGTGCACCCTATTAACATGTAGAGTATATGTATGTTGACTATATATGGATGTGTAGACCGGCTAGTTCTTAGAGTTTATACCATATAAACTTAAGCAAATAATTATCATACCTTTTATTGTTATCAGATTTAGAATATTTTGGGGATGAATGCTATTTAAAAAAAATAATTGTTGACGAAAATGTCTGGTTTATTATTTTCTGAATGTCAAAATAAGTTAAACTAAATTTAAATTGGCTTAATGGTCTATGGCAATAGTGAAATACTTTTTTTGGTAAAGTAAATTTTATTTAATAATTTATCGTAATTCTAGAATTTACTAAAATTTTAAATACCGTAAGTTAAAATAAATTTCCCATCCTGGGTAGGATAGGGTATCTGAAAGATAGGATGCCATGCCCAGGAGGGGCATGCTTGATCACTTGAGATGTAAGCACTTAAAAAATATTTCCAGTCCAGTCCTAAAATAAATGTTATTTCAAAAATAAATTCTATTCACCATCATCAGAAACTCATTTGAATAAAAGATTTGGCCTCTATGACCTATGGTAGTAATGAAACACTTTTGTTGGTCAAGTATTGTTTGTTTAATTCTTGAGTTTACTGTACGTGTCGGACGTATGTGTTTAGTTGAACATACGCACTTACTTTTCAATGTATTGTATTAGTAACAATCTGTTTCTCACAATGACATATAAAGAGTTAAATGTGCCAGATGTATAGCTTTTCAAAGGATATAATTGCAATTTTGGTAAATACTTAACAAAAATAAAGATAGGGTGTCCCTTTGTTGTCAAATTCTCACCGACTTTATATTAAACAAATAAATTGGTGTGGATGGCTTCAGAACAATGAATAAATTAGTTTTAGTAAATAACAAAATAAAGTTAACTCTTTGTTAACAAATCCTCACCAATGTTTTTATTAAACAAATAAAATGTGTGTACTTTGTTTAAAAGAAATAATGGTATAAATTAAATATAATCCTTGATCTCCAAATGTATAAAATTACAGTATTAGTGAATTAAAAATAAAGAATAAGTTGTCCCTCTGTTGTCAAATCCTCACCAATGTTTTTACTAAATAAATAAAATGTGTACTGCCATTAAAGAAATATTTTAAATTAAACAATTATTGGTATAAAATACAATTTACTTTCCCCGTTTAAAAAAAAAATAAAAAGATGAAATTAAACAATAATTAAAATTAAAACACAAATAAACTCAGTGATGATGAAATGTTAAAAATGGTTTGTCCTAAAAAAATGATTGCTAAATTATACAGATTTAAAATGACAGCAATGACTGTACAATAAAAATGACTTCAAATGCAAGACATGTAATTTTCATCACTCTGCCTGCAGCACAGCACAGATACCCTTAATAATACTAGTCTCAAGTCTACCCAAACATAATGAATGTTTTAAACAGTTTAATTTAGAAAAAAAGTTTGTTTTGTTTAACGATGCCACTAGACCACATAAAATTTTATCTTATCATCGACTGTTGGACGTCATTCATAAGGTCATTTTGACACATGTTTTAGAGGAAAGCCGCTGCTTCCACATAGCCTACTCTTTTCGATAAGCAGCAAGCGATCTTTTATATGCACTTTCCCACATACAGGACAGCACATACCACAGCCTTTGATGGACCAGTTGTGGAGCACTGGTTGGAATGGGAAATAGCCCAAACTGCAGCTGAGTCCATTTACGAGGTGGTCGCCAGGACCCCTTATTTTATTACAAGATCTGCCACTGACTAATGATTGAGCTAGATGCTACTTTTAGTATGAATGGATGAGTAGACTTCAGACAAGTATTATTGTTTAAGGGTATTGTGCATCACTGCATATGAATGATAGTTTCAGTGTATGTTAGCCAGAGTATTCTCTGGCGATATCCATCTAAATATCCATCCGAACTGTTCTCTGCCAGAGGATATTTGGGCTAATTATATGTAATTATGTATGGTAGCGTGGATGAATGCACCAAGTGTTTTAATTCTTCAGCATCGCTGAAGCACATTATTGCTATAATAAGGCACGTTTCAATTTTGAAGGCTTATAGAATGGAAAATGAAGCCTCAATAATAATATTGCTAAACTGAAATATTGGTAAAATAAAAGCCTGAAGGCTTGCATTGATACAGTGAAGTTCCAAAACTTCTATAATGCATCAAGGCTTAAACGCATTGTAAAATTCACATCAATGTTTCTATTAATAATAATACATGTACATTGAAGCCCCATTAACTTGAATCTCCATTCTAATAGTCTAAAGGCTTTTATTGAACAATTCCAAGTCTCAAGGCTTTTATTGATACAGGGCTCGAATTTAAGAATTTGTAACAAATGGGAATTTTGAAAATGTTTGGCCATGGGTCAAAAACTCACTGATGACAATTTTCATTCAACCGACGGCAATGTGTTAAAACATAACTTTTGCAACAAATAAACAATAGAAGAGTTATTTTGCCAGTGGCTAAAAAAAGTAAAGTAAACATTGTTTTGTTTAACGACGCCACTGGAACACATTGATTTTTATCTTATCATCGGTTATTGGACGTCATTCATATGGT